>CAUYQG010048752.1:0-17470 GCA_963574415.1 Tarsius wallacei | reverse complement strand
ACTTGGAAGGCTGAGGCGGAAGGATCGCCGGAGCCCAGCAGGTCGAGGCTGCGGTGGCCGGGAGTGGCCACTGCACTCCAGTCTGGGCGACAGAGTGAGACTCCAACTCAAAAAAAAAAGAATGTTGAGAGGAAAAACTGATCCTAAATTATCCAGAAGGGCCCTAAATCCAATGACAAGTGTTTTCATAAGAGACAGACACAGAGAGGAGAAGGCACCACACATGACAAGGAGGAGGCAGTGTGACCACATAGGCAGAGATTTCAGTGATGTTGTCACAAGGGACAGAGTACCTGGAGCCACCAGAAGCTTGAAGAGGCAAGAAGGGCTCTTCCCTGGGACCTTCAGAAGGAATGCAGCCCTGCCAACCCCTCAGTTTTATACTTCTGGTCTCCTGAATTGTGGGAGAATAATTTTGTTGTTTTAAGCCACGAAGTGTGTCATCATTTATCACAATAGCCACAGGAAATGAATACATAAGCCCACTGCCTCAGTTTCCTTGTCTATAAAATAGGTTAACAATAACCTCATGAGATGATGCATAGGAAGGGTTAAGCAAGGAATCTAGTACACACTAAGTACTCAGTAAATGTAAGATACACTAAGCAAACCACAGTGGGGACAGAGAGTTGCATGAGACCCAAGAAAGTAGAGATTATTGCCTGTCGTGTATGTCGTAGTTAGAGCTTCAAAGATGTGAGAGTGAGGAGTTTCTGAAGTAGACCTGTCTCCATTGCCTCAAAGGTAGCATCTGATGTCACAACTGGGAGCTAAAACCCCTTCTCAGTTACCTCAAACAACCACAGGCAAGAACTGCTTCAGTCAAATATATGTATATATTTCATAATATATATTAAAGCATTCAGGAAGGGTACGTTTTCCTTACAGAATTGCATATTGGACACAATTTAAGCAATTGGGAACCTGGCATTTTGAGCTTGTTCAACCATTGGAAAAAGTATCTTTCAAAAAGATAGTGAAAAAAATAGGACACCGGGGAAGAAAATGGTTATTAAAAATGCTTAAGAGCCTTCCTGAACTTCAAATGGGCTCTTCACAACAATAATACTGATGATTTAAGGGAAAAAATGAATCAAGACTCTATTGATTAAATGTTCCTTAAATTATATGTGGGTTTTAAAATGTGTAGCAGTATGCAAAGCACGTTGGAGGTAAAATGTTTGAAAAATCACCCAAGACACTTAAAGAATTTGAATGTGGCTGCAGCCTCGGCCCCAGGGGGAGCAGCCTGGGTTCCAAGGGGAAGAACCCTCCAAACCATCAATGACCCAGGCCAGTCATGCCTTATCCCAGAGCCCCCAGTGGCAAGGAGGGATGTGCCCTGGTCTCCCTAACTCCCCTCGGTTGGCTCTGCACCCACAATCTCAGCACACGATTCATTCCAGAAACAACTCTTAAACACCTACTAGTTGCCACGTCCTGTGCTCAGATTGGAGGGGTTGGGGTGGGAAAGAGTACACATGGGCTAATGCAGCCACAGATGTGAAAACAGCCATGTTAATCAGGGGGTTGGGAGCCATACCATGAAGAAGGCATTGGGACGGACGCTGCCCCAACCAAGGATATCAGCAGGGGCTTCACGAAAGAAAGGAAGTAAGCAGTAAGACCCAAAGGGTGAGCCAAGATGCAGATGCAGAAAAAATGCAGGGAAAGAAAAATTCAGACTAGAGGCAGAGGAATGACAAGGGCAAAGTCTCAAGGCCAAAAGCACAGGTCATATAGGAATAAAAGCAGCATAGCCAGGTCTGCTTCTGGGCCCTCCTTCCGGGCCACTGGCTAGGCCTCCCTTCAACAGCAACCAGACTCCACTCCCCTGGAATGGAGGCTCCTGGCTCTGTTCACGCTGTAGCTTAGAGTCTCTTAAATTCCTGAGTGAGAAACTCATTTCCTGTTCTCCCCTGAGAATCCCACTGGCTTGCCCAGACCTTATGGGGGGGACATTCAGGCAGCACAGAGGGAAGCCCAGAAAGACATTCGAGTCTGAGGTTCACATAGAAACCTTTCAGTGCAGAGGACAAAGCAACCTGGTCCTCACACTGTGGTGGATCTTCTCCCCCTTCCAACATATCCCTCTTCTTACTCCCCGCTGGGCCAAATTTCAGGCTCTGCCTATTCCTTCCCACCCCCCCATCACATCAATCCAGGCTAAGCTGTGACTTTCCTTCATTTCCTCTAACCCCACCTATATAGAGCATCAACAGAGGAAAGAGGCCAAACTCAAAGCCTCAGGGAACTGCTGGAGGAAAAGACACAAGCCCCAGGGGCCAGGATCCCTGCCTCCCCCATCAGTCCTTACTGTGAACAGGGACCATTCCCTTGCTGTCCCTGTCCGGGAATATCCCCGTGCAAAGGCAGGAGCACCTCTTTCTCTCTCAAGCAATGTTCTTCATGCATTTCCAGGATCCCGATTCAACCCCTTCCACTATGAGCTGCACAAGAGCAGGGATCCTCCTCCCCAAGCCCCCAGGCATGTTTTGCTTATATTTGTTCTCCTACATGCGGCCCAGTGCCTGGCACAAAATGCTGCTAAATAAGTGTCATAAAGGAGTACATGGACGCCTAGACATCCTAATCACTAGATACTGGTTCATTCATGATGGCCTCGAAGCTCACTTCAACCTATGAGGCAGGAAGGACAGGGCCTCATCAGAGACTCACTGGAAGCAGACCAGCCCAAAGTTACACAGCACTAGGAAGCAAAATTAGAACAAGAACCCAGGTCTCACTTTTCTTATCATGTTGCTGATTCCCTAGATATAATCCATCTTCATCTGTATCAATCAGAGCACCCTGCAAGGCACAGAGTGGGGGAAAGAGGAGGAAAAAGAAAGAAAAGAAGAAAAAGTCTCCAGCCCTTGAAAAGTTGGCTGCTGGCACTCCAGAATTGCAGAATTTAATTTTAAGATATCATTCCCCCTCTTCTCCTTCCACAAAGTGGTACATGGCCCATTTATATATTTAATTAGAGTGGATTAAAATTAATAACATCTTGAGTGGTTCCTGACCCTTCTTGAGATAATTGGAGACACCCTGGGGTGATAAGAAACCAGGAGGAAGAATTGCTGATCTAACCAACAGAGACTGAACTTTTTCATGTGTATGTAATCAGTGCATCCCCTAATCACCCTGTGTATATTTTTTAACTAAGACAGGTATCCTTATGATTTGGAATCATGTCCCGTCCCCTGAGCTGCAGAGCCGAAGGCATGCCCTGGGCAGGCAGGGGGTCTGAAACTCGCTCTGCCTGGATTCATTGCCCAATACACAGCTCTCATGGATATTTTAACAGATGTTTTCACAGATTTTTATCTCTCTAAGTGCAGATATTTTTTAAATTTTTCAAACACCTACTAGGTGCCAAGGAATGCGCTACATATACTCACATCCATTACCTCGTGCATGCTTCCTAACAACGCCCGGGGTGGGCAGAAGGATGGGGGATGTACTATTCTCTCCCATGTGACAGTTGAAGGAACTGAGGTGAAAGATGGCACAGGAGCCAAATTCAAGCCTTTGAGGGTCAATTTTCCCCCAAAACATTGCTATTCTGGGCAGTTTAACCTCACACTTTGATTGAACTTGCATGATCACTAATGCTCATGGCACAAAGTCTGTTCTCAGCACAACCACCTACAGGCAGGAGGCATAGGCCTGGGAGGGGCTCCCTTTGTGGTCTGAATACTTTCTTCTTTCTTTCAGACCCAAGAAATGAATGTGCAAGAGCAGAAGAGGAAAGAGGAAGCCGTGATCGTCTCTAACAGAAAAGAGAAGTCAGAGTGATGGATCCAGCCCAGCCAGGATCCCCTGCCACCTAGGCCTCTGCCAGCTGCATTCCACACAATGGCCTGGTGGAGAAGGAATTGGTGTGGAAAACAGATCCTGCCCTGCTACTTCTTGTGAAGATTGATATGTGACCTTGGATAAGACACCAAAGTGCACCCAGTGGCCACTTCTGCACCTGTAAAATGGACAGGTTTATACCTCTCTGACACAGCTTTAATGATAATAATAGCAAAACCATCACTGGGTTCACGCCTGACGTGATATTCACCATTTTACTGATGAGGAAACGGTGATTCAGAGTCACGTGGTGGCTCTCAGTGTGAACACACAGAGAAACTCATCTGTTTTCATGACACTTCCTGGCTTCTCCCAAGGCAGGGTGCCAGATTTCCAGACCTGAAGTGAGGGTATGGAGTTTTAAGTGGTAATTGAGAAAGAGAGCATTTGTTTATCTTCCCTGGAGTCACCCCAAAAGTCAGAGGCCAGTAATATCCCCTCCCTGGAACATCTCCACTCCAAGTCCCGGGGTTTCTCTCCTTCTTTTTCATTTGGGAAAAATGCCCCCAGGGCCCCCAAAACCTCCCATGGCAGGTTAAAGCACACCTGTTTCTCCAACAAGGACTATGCTTGTGAGCGGGACAGCGTTTTGGGGTCAAATTAGGTCAAGCCAGATCAGCGGCCTTGGAGCTGCTACGGCATTAGGTAATCAACTCAGGCTGGTTCCACCCGGAGCCATTTAATTTTGGGGAGGCAAGATTTAGCTGACTTGAAAGAAGGGGGAAGCAAGCTTGCAGAAAGAGATTGATTTCAGCGAAACACAAATTCATACTCACTAAATGCCTTAACACTTTGGAATCAATTAAAATGAGATGAAGGAAAAGGCTCAGAGAAATAGAGGATAACAGGAAGAAAAGAGGGTGTGAGGAGATTTAGTGGGGAGCAGAACAGAAGGACCCCAATCCCAGAAGACTCCCTCAAAAAAGAGGGGAATTCTAGGGTGCTGAGAGAGTTCCTTTTGCAGACCTTGGGGACTGGTGAACAACAGACTCAAGTACACAGGCTAGGGGTTATCAAAACTTGGTAAGGATCAGAATCAGTTTCATAAGAATGGAGGCAGGGAGTTAAACATATATGTAGTCTGGGGCTCCCATCCTGGGTTCCGATTCATTAGGTGTCTGAAAGACCTAACCATCCCCAAGATCCAGTGAAGGTGTTTGAGAATCCCTCTTTGAGAAGCAAGAATTAGACTAGAGAGTTCATTCGTGCCCCATTCCTGCCCCTAGTCACCATGGCAACAGCAAGGACCACAGGCATTGCTCATCCCTGGGACTGCTGCAGGAAACCTGGAGGTAGACAGCAAAAAGACTTTGTATCGGTCCCTCTAGAGGAGATGAGACCTTTCGGAGAACTATTTAGTAGAAGGAACCAACAACACTTGGGACATGAGGTTCATCGGAGAGATTGAGAAAGGGGTGGTTGAAATCCCTCACGCTCGTGGCTTGGGTAACACACTTCCTAAGTCGACTAGACATGATTCAAAACAGGGATGGACCACTTTGAAAGAATTTGGCAGTCTCTTACAAAATTAAAGACACTCTCACCATACAATCCAGCCATCATGCTCTTTAGTATTTACCCAAAGGAGTTAGAAACTTACATCCACACAAAAACCTGAACACAAAGGTTTATAGCAGCTTTATTCATAATTGTAAAACTTTGAACTAACCAAGGTGAATGGATTAAAAAACTGGGGTACATCCACACAATGGAATATTATTCAGGGCTAAAAAGAAATGGACTATCAAAACTTAAATGCAAGCCGGGCTCAGTGGCTCAGCCTGTAATCCCACGCTTTGGGAGGCTGAGGTGAGTGGATTGCCTGAGTCCGCGGGTTCGAGACCCGCCTGGGCAACTTGGTGAGACCTCATCTCTACAATAAATCAAAAAATTAGCCAGGTGTGGTAGCCCGCGCCTGTAGTTCCAGCTACTTGGAAGGCTGAGGCAGAAGGATCGCCGGAGCCCAGCAGGTCGAGGCTGCGGTGGCCGGGAGCGTGCCACTGCACTCCAGTCTGGGCGACAGTGTGAGACTCCAACTCAAAAAAAAAAAAAAAACTTAAATGCATATTGCTAAGTAAAGGAAGCAAATCTGAAAGTGTTACATACAGTATGATTCCAACTTACATCATTCTGGAAAAGGTACAACTATGGAGACAGTAAAAGATCAGTGGCTGCCAGAGGTTAGTGGGGAGGGAAGAATGAGTAGTACAGGAGATTTTTAGGATGGTGAACCTACTCTGTATAATCTTATAATGGTGGATACACATCATTATACATTTGTCCAAACCCATAGAATGTACACCAAGAGTGAACCCTAATATAAATTATAATCTTTAGGGGAAATGATGTGTCAATGTAGGTCCATCAATTGTAAGAAATGTACCACTCTAGGGGGGATATTGACAGTGGGGGGAAGCTATGCATGTGTGTATATAGAAACTCTTTGTACTTTCTGCTCAGTTTTGCTGTGAGCCTAAAACTGCTCTTAAAAATAGAGTCCATTTTTAAAAAGTGGAGGCTGAGAATTGCCTCAGGTGCCATGAAATAGGGGATGTGCTGAGGAAGCTGAGTGGTGAGACATGGGCAGGGAACAAAAGCTATTGGGAACATGGCGGGAGTAAATTCAAGCCACTGGCCTGATGCCAATTTCTTAGTGGTTAAGTGAAGTATGGCGGGGGTGGAAGGGTTGGAAAATCTGAACAGGAAATCCAGATCCCCTTTCTCCTCACCCCTCCTGTCAGTACAGCTGATATTGCAAACAGAAGCAAGATCTTAACAAGAGAGCAGTCTCTCTGCACTATTTGAAATTCTCAAAGATCCCTTAATCCCCCCAAAGAAAACAGTTCAAACAGGTGCATAAACCAGCAAGTTAAACAGGAAGCCCCAAGCATCATTATTCTCTTGGCGAGGGCTCCTAATGCCCCCTTAATGCAGAATCTCCCTGACTGCTCCTAATAAGGGCTTCTCTCCTTCATGAGAACCCTATAAAATGCATAAATATTCCTCAAGGAACCAAGAGAGCTCCTAACAGTCTTTAATAGCTATCATAAAATGAAGGATAAAATGTGTGAAAGGAGATTGGTCATGATAATAGTACGAGATATGAGAGCAATGAATTTCCTAACCCCTCCCTGGCTGAGGTTTTCAGTAGAAAGATACTGCCTGAGTCAGGAGCATCCCAGAGGAAGAAAACTGGGGTGGGGCATCCAGTCTTTGGCTGGAGAATCAGGACAGTTAACTGGGAAATCTGGGGGCCAGAGATGGGAGAGGACTTGCCTAGGATCATGCAAATGGTGGACGCCAACCAGGACCACCATGATTCTGAGGGGTCCAGATGGGGTGAATCCTAGGATTATGCACTATTCATTTAGTCCCTGTGTGACTGAGATTTAAAATAAAATTTTAAAACACCTCATATACACTAACCAAACCTGTGACTGAAATAAGCTTGGCCCTGGCTACACAAGGAGCCAGAGGTCAGTTTGTTGATGGGACCCATAGCCTGAGCTCTCCTCAGAAATTTCAAAGGGACTCTAGAGCATGTGAACAAGGTAGGCATCAACCAAGGCAAAGAGTTGAGTGACCAGAGAAACAAGAGCAGGCTCCAGAGTGCTATTCTCCAGAGGTGGGTGCTATAATGGGCTTGTGATGGGCTTGATGTGGCTCCCTTGGAGCCATGGGAACTGGGGAGGATGACTGAATTGGCAGAAAAGCCCACAGCTAACAGTTAGCAAAGTCCCTAGCTCATGTCCTCAGACAGAGTATTGACAGCAGTTCTTGGCAGGTACTGAACTGAATGTCTACAGAGGTGCTACATTTGCCAGGAATTGATACCTATTGCATGCCAGAGCATGGGCTAGAGTATAATGACATTTATCCTGCACAGTTCTAAACTTGTGTCTAACCACACTGACTCATGGATATATGCATGACCCTAGGTTCATGAAATAATGTCCAGACAACACAGCCTGATCCAGTCACTTGTGTCTACCTCCCGCCATGGTCCAAGGCTCACCGGTCACCCAATGCTTAGGTTTTGCTTTATGGTCCACTCCCTTCTTTATCTTGATCACAGTGGAATGTCGTCTTATGTCTGATCCTTAGGACCTTCAGAACATCAGACTTTTGTTCCTCAGGCTCACCCACATATTTGTCCCAGGTCTTGCCTGACTCCCAAGGGTCCCAGCCCAGCCCATCCCATCCTGTTCATATGGCATAAAGTCTAAGAAGTCATATCTCATTTTCCTCTGCCTATCCAGGTTGACTAAACAAAGCTGTGGGAGACCTCACAGCTGCAAGTCAACTGGCAAAACTTCGACCGAGGCCTTTACTGCACAAAAGTCAAAGCAAAGCAGAGATGAGAGGATGAGACAAGTAGAGAAGAGTAGATATTTTCTTATAAGTTTGTCTTTGAGCCAGATGGGGGATACCTGACAATGTTTTATGATGATAACTTAAGATTCTGACGTGATCTGATGTCATCCTAAAGGTCCTCACCAGAAACCTGAGACACAAAAAATAAATCAGATGTACAAAGACTGGAATAGAAAAAACAAAACCATCATTATCCTTAGAAGATAGCCTTCAGGAAAAACCCAAAAAGAATCTACAATTGTTAGACTTAATATAAAAGCTAGCAAAATCATTTGACATAAGGGCAATGTACAAAACCAAATATATTTATTTCTTCATCAAGGATATATAAATGTACATTTTAAAGATCCCATTTTAATAGCAACACAATGTATAAAGGCCTAGAGCCCCCCAAAGTTGCTCAAGACTTTTGTGGAAGAGATTGGAAAGCCTTGTTGAAAAATATTGCAGAGGACCAAAATACATGAAAAAATAAGCCTAGTTCATGGACAGGAAGAGTCAATGTCATAAAAATATCAATGTGAGAAGAATTGACCTATATATCCTATGCCATTCTAATAAAAATCCCCAAGGTAATGGTAGAACTTGACAAGTTGATTTATAAATAAATAAATGTATATGCATATACATGTTCATCTTGCTCAAAATAAGAAAAATGTCAATTGAAACTGCACTGAGATGCCAATTCTCATTCAAAAGTTTTCCAAAAATAAGTAGGGGGGGAGAAGTATTTTCATACATTGTTGGTAAGAACTCAAAATGGTATTAGTGTCCTGGAGGACACTAAGAAATCTTATGGAAGTAAGATTAGTGAGGTTAAATAAAACCATATAATCACAAATTTGAGTTGCAAATATAAGAACCCATGAGTATCTTTAATATGTATGAATACATACATATAATATGTATGTGAGTATGTATGTAACATAATATATATTATAGATAATATACACATATATTCTCTAACTCTATCCATTGAAACAATTCAGCAACAATGACTAAGCCAAGAGCAATAAGTACTCCTAATGCCCAGAGTCTAATTTTTCTAAATAGTAGTTCAAACTAATAGGAACCACGACTTCTTGGACAAATGACTGATTCCAAGTCTGGGGTAGGAAATGTCCAAGATGAGACTGAAATATCTTGTCATTTCAGGTTTCAAAGAAGCTAACAAGGACTACTGGGTCCTGTAAAAGATTGCAGGAACTAACTTGAAGAAGTTACCACAGGCCATAGATGGGATAATTTGTATATCAATGAAGATAATTTCTATGATGGATTAAAATACAAGTAATAGATTTAGCCCTTGAATCACAATGATATTTTTAAAAACCTATTTATTACATTTGGAGGATGCTGGGTCACTAAGCCATTCTTTTGAAAACTGGTAAAAGGGAAAGAATCAAGCATTTCTCATGTTTTTCCTCTATAAATTGTAACTCAAAGTAACCAGATAGTCAATTCGGGGGACTTTCTCATTATAAAATAATTCTAACTAACAAGTGAAAAATGATAGAATTAGAATGCCACCATGTTGTACTTCTTAGCGAATTAATTGATCTAAGCCATGTATTACTGTCTGCTATTAACACAAAAAAAGAGATAAATAGATATCATGTACCTCCTAATGGAAGTGCCTAACACCACCTGTGAAGTAGTCTTGCCTATCCTCATTCCAAAAATGAACTTGAATCTGATCAAGTCTCAAACTATCTATCTACAATAAATACAGTGAACAGAGCAACATGTTAAATGACACTATGGTGATATAATAGCAAATCCAGACTGAAAAACTCTTGGGATGGATGTTACTTGGATCTTGATTCAAACGGTTTTGTAAGATAGGAAAGAGTTTAAGAAATTTGCTTTGTTGACTGGATTTGTGAAGTTATTAAGTTTTACATGTGAAAATGGTATAATGTGCATCTTTAAAGAGTTCTTGAATACACTCACAGTAACAAGAAACCACAGAAGCCAATGGTAGGGAAACTTGCCCCCTAGTCATCAAGAATTATTAGAAATCTGTAATAATTCAGTGGACAATGTGATATCAGTGCAGGGATACACAAATTAACTAATGGAGCAGAGTAGAGACCTAAAAAATAGACCTATGCTGTATATATAATACATATTTGTATATATCATAGGTTATATAATATATAATTATATATTATCTAAGTATATACAATTTTCTTGTCAAAGCTAATTTTTCAGGTGAGTAGGAGACAGTAGCACTAATCAATAATTGGCACTGGGACAATTGAATTGATTAGCCAAAGGAAAAATAAACCATTCAAGAAAGAAAGAAAAGATTGATTATTTTAACTACACAAAAATTAAGAACTTCTGTTCATCAAGACACCTGAAAGAATGTGAGAAGATGCCTCAAACTGGGAATGATATTAGCTATATATATAAGAGACAAAATGATTGAAATCTAGACTATGTATTTTACTCCTAAAAATCATTAAGACACACTATCTAAATAAAAATTATAGCAAGGGAGTGAACAGGTATTCTCAACAAAGGAAATTAGAAGAGCTAATAAATTTTGGAAAAGACACCTCATTATGTAGTAAAGAAAATTTAAACTGAAAACAAGATAGACTATATTATGGATAGAGAATATATATAATATACCCGATTAAAGAATCTGACATAAAGTGCCAGTGAAGGTGTACATTAATGGAAAAGTATATCCACTACCAGAAGAGTATAAATTGACCGAGGCCCTTTGGAAAGTAACTTGGCATTAGTAGTAGAGTTTAAAGTATTGCATAAGGCTCAGCAATTCTAGTTTTAGGTAAATGCCACGTGTGCACCCATATACATTTACAGTAATATTTACAGCACACTTTTTTCTAGAAAAGACTGGAGACAATACATATATTCATTAACAGGAATAGAGTGAAATATATTATGGTAGTGTTACATAATGGGGTTGTATACAACAGTGAAAATTAACAAAGAACAGTACATAGATTATCATGAATGAACTTCACAAATCTGGTGGTAAGAAAAAAAGCAAGGACATATATAAGAATCTAATACTTAAAGCATAATATATTTATAAAGTTTTAAAAATATTTATAAACCCCAGAACCCAACAATATATTGCTTAGGGGTATATACACATACAAGTAGAGTAATTTTCTAAAGAAAAATAGGTGAATGATGAATACGAAATCCAGAAAATCCATATGCAATTATGTATATGGAAGAAAGGCAGTGCATCAATGGTGCTGGTCTTTTTTGATACTTTTTTGTATCAAGTTTTGAGTTCACAAGTGTTTCTTTTATTATTACATTTAACAGCTGACATATTTGACATATTTGTTTTTGAAGCTAAGAAATGGTCTACTTTAAATGGTGGGACTGACTCACTTAGGACTGATACAGGTCTTGTTTCTGCATGGAAGAGTGAGACCCGGCGCTGGTAGGGGAAAAGATGCTGTTCCTGGGATTGACAGCACAGCTGGAAGGACCAGCATACCAAGTGGATCTTGCTGAGGCAAACAGACATTCCAAAATATGTGAGGTTAGGGAGGAAAAATTTTTCCTGGGGTGGAAGGAACATCTGAGGTTAAGTTTGTATTCATCCCTAAAACTTGGCACCACCTTTGCAAGGAAACAGCAGAGTCCTTGCTCCTGGCAGGCAAGTCCTGGCTCACAGGGGATGACCTAGTTCAGATTCATGAGCGATGCCTGTTTCCATAGACCCTCTAACCTGCCTGCTTTAAAGGTTGGTGCCTGCAGGTACAGAAGTCCCCCAGGGGATGTCTGAGAAGCTTCCAGTCATTTAATTCCACAAATATTTTGGATACCTAATCCATGCCAAGCATTTCTCTGGGTGTTAGGGTTATAGAGATAAATAAGATAACATCTTTGCCCTTCCTCAAATCAAGGAGGAGAAGGAGCCTCCATGGGAGAATGGCAGGCATTCCCTCTGGCAAAGGTCTTGTCCTCTGATCCTAATATCACAATGAGGTGAAAAAATGTGGTCAGGGAAACTGAATGTGCTCACAGCTTCCAGCTGCACTTTTGTACCAGGTGGTTTTTGAATCTCAAAAACAATAATAATGCCCAGGATATTTTCTCTCCAAATCCTCCTAGTTTTCTGATCACCTCTTGCAAAATAAAAGAAAGTAAATTATCCTTAAGTTGCCAATGTCCACATTGATAGGTCAACTGAAAGAATGATTATGGAAGGACTTTTCATAGAAAATACCTTCACCTTCTAGAAAGGTGAAGCACCAGGGACCTGAGGAAGACCCAGGTGAGAGCATTCTTGAGTGCCCACCTACATTCAGCAGTGGATTCTTTTTCTACTCACAAAACCAGGCACATGAAGTCAGAAGAAACTTGGTATAATTTGGGGGCTGAAAACTCATTTCTTGCTCTTGGCAGATCCCTCCTGAGGCTGGTTAGGGGTACCAGAACCCCATTCAGGTGGAGACTTGGTAGAAGGAGGTAGGGCCTGCATCTGACCAGCCCCTAGTGGCTGAACTACCCAGGACCAATGGGATACTCACTGCCATCATAACTGAGGCCGAGTATGTGGCCAAGGATCCAGGAGACAAATGAGGCCATGAGAATCTGAGGAGGCACATTAAGTATATACGATGTGACCACAGAACCCTAGAGCATCTCAAGAGCAGGAAGCTCTGAAGATGGAGTATGCAGATGAGAATGAAAACAGGATGCTTGGCTGAAAAGTTTATTCAAGGAGTTATTGTGACTCGACTTCCCCTCTCCCCATGCAGTTGGATGGTTGTCTTTTCCCCATCCTTGCAGAAGACTCAGATATTGTTACTTTCTGGGAACAGGGGACCAGAGAGGCTCAATATCAACAAGGACAACTTAGGGCTGTGGTGAGGCACATAATGAATCTAGGAGAAACAAGCAAAAATTGACAAAAGTTGAACAGGGAGATGCCAGTACCACACACAGCCCAGCTGGAACTGCCAGTGGGCAAACTGATTAGTCCAAGGGAAAAGACCTACAGATACTGACATTTGGGTTTGAGGGAGAGGGGCAGAGAAATTGCTAGGTCATGGCTCCATCTCTGGACAACAAAGCCCCCAGCTAACAAGCTCTGCCCAACCACACTAATATTCCCAATCATCAGTTTGACATTTCTCCCAAACATACACGTGCACAGCCAAGAATCACTGAGCATTTGAGGAGAGTCTCTCAAAGCAAAACAAACTAAAATAATAAAGGAACTAAGACACAGACACAAGAAGAAAAAAAATAATCACAATTGTAATACCCTTGGAGAGGTAAAAAAAATGTTTTTTTCCTTTTCAATTTGTTTACTCTGACAGGAGACAAGATAAACACCAGTTTGCCTGAGTTTTTAAGAGAAAATATTTTATCTCTAAAGCAGAAATTGTACTTTGTTTTTTAAAAAAATAGATTTTTGAAGTAGAACAAAAGGGTGAAAATCAGAAGAGAAAAAGTAAGAAAATTAGAGGACCCATGCAGGAAAACATTACTTGAATGCTAGAAATTCTAGAAAGTAAAAAGCAGAGAAGAAAAAAATTTTTGAAGAAATAGAAGAATTCCCCCAAAGGACATGCATTTCCAGATTGAAAGAGTTCCACTGGAAGCTTAGCTCAATAATAGAAAAAAGATCAATACAAAGGCACATCTTTGTAAAATACCACAACATCAAGAAAAAAATTTTTTTTAACTAAAAGCTTTCAGAAAGAAAAAGCAGATAATGTTTTAAAAAAGATCAGTAATTAAAGTGCCATCAACAGCAATGTTGGAACCTAGGAAACAACTCAAAATTCTGAAACACAAACAACAAATTGCAGCCCAGAATTCTATACCCAGCTAATTATCAATCCAGTGTTCAGGTAGGAAAAAATATATTCCCAAGACTTGATCCTTGAAAATGTATTACCTATGCATATCTAGAAGAAGCCATCTATCCAATTAGGAATAAATAAGAGGGTGGGATCCAAGAAATATAAGATCCAATACAGTGGATTAGTGGAAGACCTAGGAGGAGAACCGGGCAACAGGCCTGTAGGGCAGCCCTGAGGGCTAGGCTGACAGGGCAGCAGGTGCCAAGAGCTGCAAGATGACCTGATGGGTGTGACTTCACTCACAGGCATAGAGGGACTATGGAGGAATCACAAGAGACTCTAGACACAATAAACTGTTGCACAAGAAAGAACATGTAATCATGAGACTCTACAATGTCTCAACTATGAATAATATTTACACGTTCAGAACAAAAACACTGAATGTGTATCTAACCAAAATGAGTGATTGAAGAAGGGAGAGAAAGGATGTGTATATGTGAGGGTGACGGGCTATACCCACATCTTCTATAGTAGAAAGATAATAGATAGTGTCTAATACAGAAAAAATGTAATAGAGCAGTATAAGTGCAGTCATTAGAAATGTAAAGGTGAATATAAAGATGAAAGACTAAGAGGTGAAAGATTTTGCCTCCAGGGAACAGGAATCAGGAGTGACAAGGAATTGGTCAGGGGTCTGCTGTTTCTCATTACGATTCTAGTAGAACTACTTGACATTTTAATCGCTTCCTTTGATAAAAATTGAAATTATTTTTAAACTTGCATACATACCTGCCTACACATGCACACATATACCTACATGCATACACACACAAATATCTACCTACAAGCACACACAAACCTATCTACTTATATCCATATACCTACATGCATGCACATACACACCTGTCTATATACACAAACACACACCTACATACATCCTATATACAAACACACACGAACCTTCCTACCTACATATATACCTACACACATACACGCACACACACACACACATCTATCTACAAACCTTTCTCCAAATACCTACATGTATACATGCACACATACCTATCTACATACACACACACATTATCTGCAAGCATATGACCACAAGACCATCTACCTACCTACACACATATATATATAACCTGTATACATGCACACACACACACTACCTACATATATACACATACACACACTTACAAACATAACATGCACACACACCATGTACGTATGTACATACTATGGGGGTAAGGAAATCTTTTCTCACTCACTGCTAGGCCCATGACTGAGGCTCCTATAATGAAAAACAGATTAACAAGAGAAAAGTATACAAATTTATTTAATATAAGTTTTGTGTGACACAGGAGCCTTCAGAAATGACAACCCAAAGAAACAGGGAAACCTGTGTGTTCTCATGATATGTTTGATGAGGTGGATAGTTGTGGAGGAGTATGATTAGACAAATGGGGTATGATCTAATGATGATAAACTGGGAGGAACTTAGCAAGGCCTGTTTGTTCAGACTCTTCTCTGTGTCCATGTGTCTCCAGAAATAAAGAAATTTTTTTCCTCTGGGTACAGGGTGGGTACCTCTCACATACTGGTCTTGCTTTAAGGGAGAAGGTCACAGAATTATTTCTAGATTTTATGGTCCACTTCAGGAAAGAAGGGTGGCAGAACATCAGAGACTTTCCTGCTTCTGCTCTTTTCTCAAATGCCAAGGCACCATATTATTAAGGTAGTGTGTTCTGAGCTCCATTAATACACATACCTTCCTACCTACCTACCTACACACACACACACACACACACACACATACACGTTAAAGCGCTACTACCCACGCTATGCTGAATGTGGTGAAGGACTAAGGAATGGGTCCTGTAAAAATCAGAGGGACAAGTTTCAGAAGAAATGAAAATGAAATGTACAGTCCTTTAGAGGTGCAAACGCTTTTCCTGGTTCAAACCAAACCCAAGTAAAAGTCATTAGCCTGTGATATGCCCAGGGAGCACTTAGGACATCTGAACCCTGTCTGGCATCAGTGTATCATCAGAGGCCCGCAAGTGCCACCATGGGTCTCACTGTTGTCATTTCTGAATGTTTCTCTCTTAGTATCTGAAGGTTTTAGACCATAAAATCCAGCATTCTTTTATAATACAGAACATCAGTCTCGCCCAAGTGGAGTGTATAAAATCTGGTAATGAGGTACAGTAAATCTACTTTCTGTGAAGATTTGGGGTATATAATCCCTGCATTTAATTAACATGCCTGAAACAGTACAAAGCTGCTCAGTTTCAACCCAGTTCTCTCTTGAGTCCACATCATCCCTCACTCTGTTTAGCATCCTGAAGCTGGAGTCATCTGAGAGTACGTCCAGGAACAGAACTGACTCAGATAGAGAAACAACTCCCCTCTCCCTGCTCTAGGATTTGGAAGCTGGAAGATCTCAGGACTTCTTAACCTGAGGAACAAAAATCTGGAAACTATGCTTGGAATCGGAACCGAGTGATTTCCTGGTTATCTCGATACAGCAGCCCTCCCCTGCACCTCCCAAGGATAAAGGTGCAACACAGGGGAGGAAAACCAGAATCTTCCCTGGGGTTGGCCAGAGACCAGTCTTCGCTCCCCTGACCACTTCCTCCTTCTATCAGTCACTCCCTACTTCTCATCCTTGGCCTTCTCCATCACTTTGGCTGGATCTCTTTTTTCCCTAATGATGCCTTGTCTTTGATGGAGATGTCCTGCGGCCCACTGACATTTCAGGAGTGTGGCTGATGGGGTGGAGGATGGGATATCAGTGGCCAGTCAGGGGGACATCCTTAAAGAGCTGACCAGGTTGTGGGCAGGGAGAAGTGAAGAAAAGCAAGATTTGGAAGGAGCGGTGGAAGCCAGCAAGACTGGCTGCACCTCTTTTCCCCTTGGTGACAGTCCAGTCCCATCCACAGTCCTGTGTGTCCTAAGGCAGAGAAACTTAGAGTCTGTGTTTGATTTGGAGGCTTTGGTTTTGGGGTTTTTGTTTGATTGGTTTTTTTAACCAGAAGAGCACTTAAATTTTAAAAAGGAGGAAGTATACCCTGGTACCTGCTATTACTTTGGTCTGGGCTTCTCTTCACCTTCTCCCAGTTCCACAGAGTCTGTGGGTTATCTATCTACTGGTAAAAATGAATTTATAGCAGGGCTCGGTGGCTCAGCCTGTAATCCCACGCCTTGGGAGGCTGAGGTGAGTGGAATGCCTGAGCCCACAGGTTCGAGACCTGCCTGGGCAACTTGGTGAGACCTCGTCTCTACAATAAATCAAAAAATTAGCCAGGTGTGGTAGCGCGCACCTGTAGTTCCAGCTACTTGGAAGGCTGAGGCGGAAGGATCGCTGGAGCCCAGCAGGTCGAGGCTGCGGTGGCCGGGAGCGGCCACTGCACTCCAGT
>CAUYQG010048746.1:0-17432 GCA_963574415.1 Tarsius wallacei | reverse complement strand
CATCCCACTTCTCTTGAGTTGGAAGCCTCATTCAGGAAGACAGACACAGGCCTGGAGTTCATCATCTCTGCTTCTATGGGTCCTGACAATTAAGTTTGTGAACTCATCCTAGAAAAAGTGCTACATACCTCATTGCTGAATATCACTACGGCCACCTTCGAAGTACTCCCCATTGGGAAGCTATGCACTGATGCCAGCACCTAGTCCACCCATCAAAGCAATTTTGGAACTCTTTTTCTGGAATGATCATCAGAGCTGTCATCATATTACCCTTGATGTCCTGAATGTCATCAAATGTCTTTCTTTCAATATTTCCTTTACCTTTGGGTAAAGAAAAAAGTCATTGGGGCCAGTTCAGGTGAATAGAGAGGGTGTTCCAATACAGTTATTTGTTTACTATACTTCTCACAGTCAGCTGATGTCTGTGTTGCACAATTCAACGATGTTTTGCAATATTTTCATCAGTTCTGCTCGTTGTTGGCCATCCTGACCTCTCTTAATCAGTGACGCTTTCTCTCCCCTCAGAAAGATGTTTAATCCATTTGTACACTGCCATTTTCTTCATGGCATTATCCCCATAAACTTGGACTAACGCGTCCCTGATTTCACTTCTACTCTTGCCAAGTCTCACTCTATCACCCAGGATGGAGGGCAGTGGCATGCTCACAGTCACCCCAAGGTCAAACTGCTGGACTCCAGCTATCCTTCCACCTCAGCCTTCCAAGTAGCCGGAACTACAGGCACACTACCATGCCCGGCTAATTTTTTATTTATTGTAGAGGCGAGGTCTTGCCAAGTTGCCTGGGCTGGTCTTGAACCCGCAGACTCAGAGAATCCACTCGCCTAGGCCTCCCAAAGTGCTGGGATTACAGGCTAAGCCACCAAGCCTGGCCCTTACCAAGTTTAACCAGAAACTTAATGTTTGTTCGTTGCTCTAATTCAAACTCTCACTTTCTTGTGACAATAGCTCTGATGACCATTAAAGAAAAAGAACTCCAAAATTGCTTTGATGGGTGGACTTGGTGCTGGCATCAGTGCATATCTTCCCAAAGAGAGTACTTCAAAGGTGACCACAGTGATATTCAGCAATGAGGTATGTAGTACCTTTTCTAGGATAAGTTCGCGAACTTAATTGTCAGTCCTCATATGACTCTCTGGGTTTCTGTTTTTCTATTTTTAGCAGCCTTCCAGAGACCTGGGATTGTAGGTGTGAGTTACCACACCTGGCCAGGTCTTTTCCTGTTAATGGAGTGGGCAGTCATACAGAATAAACAACACTTGCTATGGGCCCAGCTCAATTCTAACACATCAATCTTAACAACAACCCTGTAAAATTAAGTACTACAGAGAGCCTCATTTTATAGATAAGGAAACTGAGGCATAGAGAGGCAAAGTGACTTGCCAAATATCACATGCTTTTAAATGGCAGAACTGGGACTGACACCCATCATTCTCTACAGCCCCCTTCCTGGTTGGGGTAGGCAGGTTGATTGAACTCAAAATGGCTATCCCCATCTTCCATTTTGGCAGGATCCTGGTTTTCATAAGCTATCCACCCCTCCCCATCACAACCTATTGTTAAATTTTAATAAGTCTAAGGTAATCAATGTCATCCTGTTTTCCTTGCTAGAGATGGGTTTATGAAGGGGCATACATCACAATTCTGGCAATGAGACGAGGCATGAAGGGAAGCATGGAGGGATTTCTGGGAAAGTTAGAGACACATGGGGAAAAGTATAACACCTAAAACCATGGCAGTTATCTTGTGCTCTGAGGGAGCCAGCCTGAGGAAAGCCATATTTGAGACTGGGAGATTAGAATGCAGAAACACTTGGGATCTTGTTGCTTCTGGAATGACTCTATGACCTGACATCCCTTTATGTGAGATAACCGGTTTTCCTTGATTGAGATTTCCTACTATTGGCAGTTGAGGGCATTCTCGCTGATGCACCACTTAAATAAGTAAAACAAAATCAGGCTTCCTAGTGGGGAGGAAGGGAAGGATACCTAACCCAGGACTGCAGAGAAAGAAGGATGAGGTTGGTGAGGTTAGCAAGAGTCTTTGGGCTGTGGAAGTAAAATTGATTCTGTTCCAAGAACAGTAAGAAGCCTCTGGAGGTCTTAATGAAGAGAGCGACATGCTCTAACTTACCATCTTGAACATTTGCTCAGGTAACTGCGTGGAGAATTATTTGGGGGTGGGTTAGTGTGGAAGCTGAGACACATACCAGGAGACAGTTGCAGACATTCAGATGAGAAATTGAGAGCAGGGGAGATGGAGAGGAGGTGAGTGAATGCATTCAGGGTAAATTTTGGAGGCAAGTTCCTCAGGACTTCCTGTTCTAGAGATAAAGGGATAAACATTGTGGGAAGGGCTTTGTCTGTGAAGACACATTTTCAGCAGCAAGAAAACACTGAGTAAATAAACATGCCAACAATGTGATGAATTAAATGTAGGAGTGAGGAACCAGAGGAACCAAGCCAAGGAGAGGAGCCGTTTGTGTAAGCATGAGCAATGAACTTGTACTTAGGTTAGCAAGGGGGTCCAATCTGCCACCATTGCTTACTAATCATGGAAACTGATGTGAGATTCCAGTGTCTGAACTAGACTCGGATTTTCATTTTTTAAAAATTTACCACTGAGTACACTACTTTGTACATGATGGAGATAAAAGTAAATGTTTGTTGTGTGAATACATGCATGCTTTCACTGGCTCCCAGCCTGCTCATTGTGGAGCCTGACATAGCTAGCCTGTTCTGCAGGAGTTTCTCTGTCAGGGTTCATCAAATGATGAGCGTGTGCTCCTGGGCACCCCTCACCCCACAGTGCTGCCTCCCTCCTAAGGAGCTAGAAGATGGCAGAAATGCATTGAGCTCCCTGCGTGTGCAAAAGACTTTGGTACCATGACATCAGCCTGTCCCTCATAAAGACAGTGAATTTATGGGGTCATAAATTTGACTGCAAACTAATATGCCAGCAATAATAAACATTGATTAAACATTTAATTCACCACCATTTTGCTTGTCATAATACATTTTAAAAGGGCATCAAGGGCTGATTTTGATGGGTTGAGGATCCTGAAAAAAAAGGCAGGGAAGTTTGAACTCATGCATTTCTTTTCTCTAGATACAATTTTCTGTAGTAAGCAGAGAGCATTTTTTTTTTTTTTATAGTTTGCTCTCTCCATGCTGTGGCAGTACATTGTTGTTTTGCATATTTGTTTACCCAACATATTCATCCAACAAATATACGTTTAACATTTTCTAATACTAAACACTCTTCCTGTCCTAGAGATGCAGGGGTAAACATTGTGGGAATGGCTCTGGCTTTGAAGACACATTTTTAGCAGCAAGGCAAACACTGAGTAAGTAAACAAGTCAACGGTGTGATTTAATGCACAGTAATTCCTCACTTAAAGTCACTGATAGAGTCTTGGAAACTGACTTTAAGCAAAACGGCCTATAATGAAACCATTTTTTTTCTCACTGACATTATAACAAAATGACATTAAAGGAGAAGACATTATTTGAAGAACTGCTATATATATTGTTTCCCTTAAAGTTAAAGTTTCCAAGAACCTATCCATGAAGTTAAATGAGGACTTACTGTAGTCATCTTGTCTATGGAGAAAATAAAGCAAGATATGAGGATAGAGAAGGCTGTGACTGGAAGGACATTTTAAATGAGATGCTTTAGGAAATTGCATCTGGCATACACAGGTTTCACAAGGAGTGCTCCAGAATGAAGGAACAGCATGCGCAAAAGCCCTGTGGGGGAGAGAGAATGAGCCTGGCGTGTTTGTGCAAGACAAGGCCCGTGTTGCTGGGGCAGTCATTCACGTGAGCTGCGAATGTGCAGAAGGAGGGGTGAGGACGGAGAAAGTACTCTGATCTGGAATTTGTTCAGGCATGTCTTTATTTATCCATCTATTCAATATGGAGGTGGCGGATGCCTATTTGGCACAGGTATTGTGCTAGGCAATACTCTGAAGGAAAACCCAAAGGATTTCATAGTGCAGAAGAGAGAGAGACCATTGATCCATCACGTTATAATGTGATGAAACCATGATGGTAGACACAGTGTTTACCAGTAGAAGGGTTATACAGGAGGGCAAAGCTTCCCCAACCCCTTGGGGTCTGATTGACCATGTGGCTTGCTTTGGGCGATAAAAGAAGTTCCCTGATGAGTTAGTGCATGCTACGTTCTCTGTTTGCCATGTCACCAAATGCCGTAATGACCAGGAGTGTTCAAGACTGAGGCTGCTCTGTCAGTCTGAGCCCCGAGCAAGGATAGCAACCCTAGATGAACAAGTAGGGTGACAAAGAAATAAAATGTCACAGCTTAAGCCTCTGAAGTCTTGGAATGTTACGGCAGCATAGCTCGGCCTATCCTGACTTAGGTGGCCAGGTTAGGGAGAGCACAGAAGGGGGACATGTGACTCAGGCCTGAGGATGTCAGGAAAGCTTCCCAAAGAGGCACCCTTTCTGGGCAATTGAGAATTACTCAGTGAAGGAGAGAGAGGGAGCAGGTGTTTTGGAGAACTGGAGAGAGAGAAATCTCCCTCAGGTGGTGGCCACAAAGAGGGAACCAGGTGAAGCTTAAGACAAGGTAGTTAAGAGCATAGGCTTTGGGGTCACCCTCGTGTGGTTTTGACTCCTGGCTCTGCCGCTTTCTACATCCGTGACCTTTGACAGAAGCTGTTGATGATTACTGACCATCCGGTTCCTCATTACACGATATGCAAGGTAACACCTGCCCTGCCTGTGCTTGGTGTCTAGTTATAAGTGCTCATTTAAACAGTGGCGTCATTAGATGTAATTTCAGATGTGGTGGACCAGTTTTGTCATGGCCTCTGCCAAACACCAATGCCATGCAATAAGAGCTAACACATACACGGCATTTAGCATGGGATTGGCTCTAAGCATTTTGCAAGCATTGCATAACCACAGAGCTTTCGTGTAACCCTTATGCCCGCTTCACTAATGAGGGAATGAAAGCCAAAAGTGCACACAACTCGTCCAAAGCCACCTGGTTGCAAAGAGGCACAGCCAGAACTCAGACAGGAGGGTGTCCCTCCAGTGTCTGCATTTGTAACCCTACTACATTCTGCTTCTGTGCTTTCACACCTAAGTGGTTCATGCCATATCTGCCCACGTTTGCTGACTGGGGCGAGACTCTCACTCCAAGGGACATTGCTGAAACTCCTGACCTGGCACAGAACGAAGACAGGTTGGGCTCCTGGTCGGAGGCTCAGGCAGGGGAGATGCTTTGATCCTAAGAGATGGGAAGGAACCAGTAGGGTGGATCCTGAAATGAAATAAGGTACTAGAAATCACTCCAGATGTCTTACGGTTGACATTTGCTAGTTCTCTGCTTGGGGCCAGGCTTGGTGCTCTGCATACAGTGACAAACACGGTCTGCATGGAGACCCTGACCCACCATTTACTGGCCTTCAGGATTAGACCATCTTGTGGAAGAGACCCATAAGCTAGTTGCATAGTAGGTGTCGTTAGGGAGAATGCCAGTGGTTATATTAGCCCAGAGGACCTTACTTAGCCTTCAAGGTGACATCAAGCTGGGGACACAGTGGCCATGAAGGAGTGACCTGCTGACGGAAGGGGAGGCAGAAGAACATCCAGGAAGGGGAAGAAGCTGTGCATGTTAATCTGGGAAAGCATGGAGGTACCTGTGGACTGAAGTGTCCAGCAGGGAACAGAAAACAGAGAGAGAATATCCCAGGGTGCTAAGCTGTGGAGACTCCCTCTTTCTGGGCTTGATTCCAAGGGCAGTGGGCGACCAATGAGAGAGCTGGACGCAGGGGAGCAGTATTTTCTTTTGAAAGACTCACTTTGGCTGTCATTAGGATTGCAGGAGAGCAAATCCAGTTCAAGGAAACCATTTTGGAGGCTGGACCGGGGGCCGGGGTGGAGAGCGTGGGGAGGAGGAGGCGTGGCTCCCCACTCCCTGAACTTACGACCTTGGATTAGTGCTCCAGTGCCATTTTATCCCCGTCCTCCTTCTGCCCAGCCAAAAGGGCTGCCTAACCTGTATTTATCTTTCCAAAGTGGCGGTTCTGTAAATTGTAGCTCTCTGAGTGAAATTTCAGCCCTACCCACATTCCCGAGCATGCTGTGTTCCGGGTCACAGGCAGCGGCCCTGGTAAGCTGCTGTTAACTGTGCTTCTTACTGCGTTTTGTTTCTTGGGATTTCTATTTGGTTAGTGACTGTGCTCTCTATAGGTTTGAGTTCATGAGACCAGCTCTTCTAGGTCCCCCTTGGCCATAGGTTAGCAGTGTGGGTGAACCAGCCCCAGGTGAGCAGTTTCCTGGACTCTGGGATTGGTTCCAAATGGGCACATCTGCCCTGTGGAAGCCAGGGAAGCACGGGTTAACTTTCTTTTCCAATTAGCTCTGCCTCTTCTATAAAGACATAATCCTTTATTAAGTTAATGGGGCATAATAATTATTAATTGCTAATTATTCATAGTCGCTTAGTCTACTTAAAAGAAATGAAACCATTTAGAACAAGATTTAAAGATATGCAAATATCAAACAGCTTCCTTTGGCTATTTAGTTACTTTGTGGTACAGAGGCAAGCTCATCGACTTTCTTGTCGAGAAGGTATCAATTTTACTCAAATTCCGTGACTTGGAATGCCAATACACTACCTGTGTGTCCTTGGCCAACCTCCTTTAATGGCATTGAGGGTCAGTTTCCCCATCTGTGAAATGGGGATATAAGTACTTATTTGCAGCACTGCTGGGGGCTTACAGGAGAAAATGTGAGCAAAATGCCCAGCATAGTGCTTCGTATATGTTGAAAAAGTCAAGAAATCTAAGTTATCTATTAGAAGTTGCTTCTTAATATAACCCTAGGTGTATCTCCCAGTTCTAAATTAAATATATGTGTGTGCATATATATATACCTGTGCTTGTGTCTATGTCTACATCTATATCTTCCTTTCCTTATCTGATAAATTTATTGAAATTCGTGGAAGTTGAGGCTGAGCTGTCAACTCTGGATCAAAGGTCTTAAGCATTCAGGACAACTTGAATTAAGAAAACATGTGCAGGGGCTGGGTGTGGTGGGTCATGCCTATAATCCCAACACTTTGGGAGGCCAGTGCGGGGTGGGGGGTGGGAGGGGATTGCTTGAGCCCAGGATTTTGAGACCAGCCTGGGCAACATGGTGAAATTCCATTTCTTTTGTAAGAAAGAGAGAAAGAGAGAGAGAGAGAGGGAGGGAAGGAGGAAGGAAGGAAGGAAAGAAAGAAAGAAGGAAAAGAAGGGAGAAAGACAGAAAGAAAGCAAGCTAAGAAGGAAAGAGAAAAAACACTAGCAAGCAGCTTTAATGTTTTACTGTTATATTCAGACTTCTCTCTTCTCTCTACCCAAGTCCTTTCTCTCTCTTGGAATATGGGAGATAATGGCTTCCTCTTCCATTTTCTTTCTGCTCTGTACTATTTGGTGAGGCTAAAAGAGTGGGATTCGTTTTTTTTTTGAGTTGGAGTCTCACTCTGTCGCTCAGACTGGAGTTCAGTGGCTGCTCCCGGCCACCACAGCCTCGACCTGCTGGGCTCCGGCGATCCTTCCGCCTCAGCCTTCCAAGTAGCTGGAACTACAGGCGCGCGCTACCACACCCGGCTCATTTTTTGATTTATTGTAGAGATGAGGTCTCGCCAAGTTGCCCAGGCGGGTCTCGAACCCGCGGGCTCAGGCAGTCCACTCACCTCAGCCTCCCAAAGCACGGGATTACAGGCTGAGTCACTGAGCCTGGCTAGGAGTGGGATTCTTATATCTCCCTGTTGATTAAGGGGCTAGAAGTTAGCCAGACCCTTTCTAGACGACCTATTGAGGGCCACTGGACTTTGATGAATGTTCCTAAGTCTCCCTTCCTGGAAGCCTCTTCCAGGTCACTGTCCCAGCACTGACTCCTGGGCCCCTTGTGATGCTCCAGGTGTCTGTGGTGGGAGGCTTTGGGTTTGGTTCACACTCTGAATTCCACTCTCTGGATCCAGGGGCTTATGGAGAGAACCCCTGTTCTTTATAAGAGGTCCAGGTAAGGGTTCCCTCTCTTGCCTTAGTTAGAACTGAGCTGGGAAGGATGAGACCAGCATAATCAGCTACAGAAACAATTTCCACACTGGCAGCCAAACCTTGTGGTAACAACAAATTCAGGCTCCAAACAGAGCAAGAGCAGCAGCTGTGGCAGGTGAGTCCCGAGCAGCGGGCAGGTGAGAAGCACAGTTTTTATTTGTTAATAACATCTACTGGTGACCAAGAACATTCTAGGTGCCAGATGCTGTTCTAAATGGTGTTATGCGTCATCTGACTTGTCCTGAGTTGGTGATCATTTTCCTCATTTCACTGATAAGGATATCGAGGACCAGAGAGGTTAAATGACATTCCCGAGCCATGAAACCGGCAAGGGTGAACCCAAAATCTGTGCCTTAATTGGGCTGACACTCTGCTGTCTCCCTTTCATGACGCCTAAGGGGAGGTTGAGGGTCACTCAGGATGTGGCCAGAGAAAGAGGTGGTGGGAAGGGGGTGTGAGGAGGATGAGAATTCATGACTGTTTGCGGCCAATATGATTATTACCCACTTGTCACTTCTCCCAAAGAGGAGGGAAGGCTTAACTGATTTCAGGATGTAAGTCAGCCATGATTACTCCTGCGCTGGTGTGGTAGGCAGAAAAATGGCCATTTTTTAATTCCTGGAAATTGTCGTGTTAGCTTGCATAGCAAGGGGAATGAAGGTTGCAATTGAAATTTAGGGTGCTAATCAGGTGATTTTAAAAAAGACAATTATCCTAAATTACAAGAGGGGACCAAAAACCCCAGAATTTATTTATAAAAAATCGTGTATTTATTTATTTATTTTTTTGAATCAGAGTCTAACACTGTCGCCCAGGCTGGAGTGCAGTGGCACGCTCACGGCCACCGCAGCCTCGACCTGCTGGGCTCAGGCGAACCTTCTGCCTCTGCCTTCCAAGTATCTGGAACTACCAGGGCTGGCTTATTTTTTGCCCAGGCTGGTCTCAAACCCCTGAACTCAGGCAGTCCTCTCACCTCAGCCCCTCAAAGTGTTAGGATTACAGTCTTGAGCCACCGTGCCCTGCCTCGTGTATTTATTCTTATATGTTTAAACTTCAGTCACCTTCAAAGTAGTGTCTGTTTGATGCAATACACCTGTTGAGATGCTTTTTCCACTGCTCAGTTTTTGAACTCATCAATTTTGATGCCTCTTAGTGCTTCTGCTTTTTGTTTCACCTCTTCCACATGGGCAAAACGTTTCTCTTTGAGGACTTTTTTCAGCTAGGGAGCCAAAAGAGTAGCTCAGGATGAGTCAGGGGGAATAGGGAGAGTGGGACATAGGAATCCTCTCATTTTTGGTCAAAAACTGCTGAACACCCAGCACAGTGTGGGTAGATGCATTGTCGTGGTGGAAGAACCAGCCACCTGTTTGCCACAACTCAGGATGTTTCTTCAGCGATTGTGACACAACCTTCTCAAACTTCCAGATAAAAATTTTGGTTGATGGTTAGATCTGGAGGAACAAATTCTGAGTATGCTACACGGGGCTTGCCCTTCAAAAGATAATTCTGTTTTCTGGGGGTCCCCCTTTGTATCCTGGTAGACCCAGTGTAATCACAAGGACCCTTAAATGGGTAAGAGGGTAAGAACAAGTGAGATGGTGTCAAGACACTCAACCTGCCATTACTGGTTTTGAGAATGAAGGAAGAGGATCCTAAGCCAAGGAATGTGGCAGATTCTGGAAGTTGGAAAAAGTAAGAAAACAGAGTATCACCAGAGCCTCCAGGAAGGAATGAAGCCCTGATGACATCTTTATTTTAGCCAATTGTCACTCATTTCAGACTTCTGACATCCAGAAGTGTTAGTTTAAAATTCTTTGTTTTCAGACATAAAGTTTGTGGTCATTTTTTTTTTTTTTTTGAGTTGGTATCTCACTCTGTTGCCCAGACTGGAGGGCAGTGGCTGCTCCTGGCTACCGCAGCCTCAACCTGCTGGGCTACGGCATCCTTCTGCCTCAGCCTTCCAGGTAGCTGGAACTACAGGCATGCGCTACCACGCCCGGCTAATTTTTGATTTATTGTAGAGATGAGGTCTCGCCAAGTTGCCCAGGCGGGTCTCAAACCCGCAGGCTCAGGCAATCCACTTACCTCAGCCTCTCAAAATGCGGGATCACAGGCTGAGCCACTGAGCCCAGCTTGTGGTCATTTTTCACAGTAGCAATAGGAAGCTAATAAAGCAGGTTGCTGTATCTTTAAAAAGCATATATACATTGAATCTAATTAAGCCTTTGGGTTGCAGACTTCTTATCTATTAGAAGAATGCAGGACGGAGGGATGTGTGAAATAGCCCCACAAGGAAGCAATGAGCCAAAACCAAAATAGCATCATTCTCGGGACAATGGACACAGTCTTTTACTAAGGCATAAAAAGGAGAGGGAATGCTGGTCAGGCATGGTGACTCATTCCTGTAATTGAAAAGCCGAGGCAAAAGGATTGCTTGAGCCCAGGAGTTTGAGACCAGCCTAGGGCAACATAACGAGATTTCGTCTCTACAAAAAAATCAAAAATGTATCTGATCAAGGGCATGTGTTGTCCCAGCTACTTGGGAGGCTGAGGTGGAAGGATCACTTGGGCCCAGGAGATTGAGACTGTGGTGAGCTGTGATCATGCTACTGCACTCAGCCTGGGTGACAAAGTGAAACCCTGACTCAAAAAAAAAAAAAGAGGGGAAGTGCGGTGAGGTCACCGTATGATTTTCCTTGGGCAATCTTGGTTTATGATTTTTGTCTTGATATATTTTTCATGATTGCATTTTTTTTCTTTTCTTTAAAGATATGGGGTATAAATCAGGATTGGGTACATAAGTGGTTTATATACAGGTGAAATTTGGGCCTCCCATTGGACCTCACTTCACCTGGATTAGGATCAGGCATCCTTATTTATGTTATGTGCCCTCCACCCCTGGCAGTGTCTTGCTACTGCCAATCCCATTCTTGTAATGTTATGATAGATGTTCAGGGTTCACTTATGAGTGAGAATATGTGGTACTCAGTTCTTTGTTGCTGTGATAGATCACTGAGTATGATAGACTCAAAGTCCATACAAGTTGCTATGAAGTCCATAATTTTGTCCTCCTTTATGGCTGCGTAATATTCTATCATGTATATGTACCACATTTTTTTTCCCAGTCCACTTTTGATGGGCAGCACAGTTGGCTCCGTGTTTTTGCTAGTGTGAATAGTGCTGCAATAAACATGCATATGCAGGTATCTTTTTTGTAAAATGATTTAAGTTCCTCCGGGCATATTCCCAGAAGGGGGATTGCTGGGTCGTATGGAAGGTCAATTTCTAGTAGTACCCTCTTTCACTCTCAAAAGTGTTCACATTTAAATGACAAGTTGCATTTCCCTTCTAGCAGAGGAAGTTTAAGAGACCCAACAACCAAATACAGTGAGTGAACCCTGTATGAATTTTTATTTGGGAAAACGAACTCTAACATATATATGTTTTAGACAACAGGGGAGATTTGAATATGAACTGGTTATTAGAAGAAATTATAATTTTGTGAGATGTGAAAATAGCGTTGTGATTCATTATTATAATGTCATTTTTAATAAGATGTTACTAAAGTATTAGGTGTAATGTTCCAATCTCTGGGATTTTCTTTTAAAATAATTCAACGATAAATGAAGCAAATATGGGAAAACGTTGATGGCTGTTGAAGCTGGGTGATGGACACATGGGGGTTTGTTATACTCGCTACTTTGCATACGTTTGCAAACTGTCATAACAGTGTCCTGCTTATAGCTTGAGTTATTTGGGACAGACCCAGTCATTTAGCTTTCTCCTTAATCTTCTTTTATGGGACTCGTCTCACATGGATGGCTGGAGGTCAGATTGGGCCACGGAAGGAGGAAATGCCTCCATACATCTTTAAAAAATTTTCTTTTTATTATACACAGTAGTTGTACATATTTATGGGGTACGTGGTGATTTTTTGATACCTGTATGCAATGGGTAATTATCAAATCAGGGTAACTAGAATATTCATTATCTCAAACATGCACCATTTCTTTGTGTTGAGCCCATTCCAAATCTTCTCTTCTAGCTCTTTTGAAGTATACAATAAATTATTACTATGCACACTAACTCAGGAAGTTATTCTTTGGGGAATAAATTTACAAATGTGGATAAGCGATACATTAACACCTTCATTCTTATTTGCAATTACTTTTTTGTGGGAAATCTCATGGAGAGGTGTTGACTCTGTTTGGGATAAAATTCAGGCGTCATACATTTGGGAAATGAAGAAACATGAGATTAAGGTCAGCTTGAACTACTGCTGAGGGGGCCTGATCTGAGCAAGCACTGTATAGTGGAAAGAATATGAGTTTTGTGTCCAAAGGCCTTATTTTCATTGGTCATAGCTGTGTGAGCTTAGGCAAGTCACTTAACTAATATGATAACAGATTAAACATGTTGGACACATAGTAGAACCTTAAGTCACATCACTCTTGATGTTTCTTTGAGTGATGGATTTTTTAGCTATCAATAATTCACATTCTATTATGGAAACCATTTTATGTCTAAAGACACATTGTTTTCTGATTGTTAAATAATGTTTACTTCTTGTAGAAGATTAGATAATGTTTGCTCATTGCAGAAGACTTAAAATATCATAGATGCATATAAAAATAAAATAAAAATCTTCCATGAAGCCACCAAAGATATCAACTATATATATTGTATATCATTATCATGGTCCACTTCTATTCTCTCTGTGTGTATAAGGATAATTGGGGTCATCTTATATCTAGGTTTTTCCATCTGATTTTTAAAATATAAGCTTTCCTCCCTGTGAGTTATTTTAAAATGTTTAACAACAAAGCATATCAGATTTGGAGTTAAATCAGCTTGCATATGAGAATTTACAGCTGTTATGTCTTAGGTATTTGTCCCTGGGAAAATCTCGAATCTTCTCTTGTAGGGTTAGTGTGGAATTTAAGTGACTTAAGATCCACAGAATTCTTAGCACAGTTTCTGAAGCAGTGCTTAAAAAACAGGGATAGCTATTGTCTAGATTGACTAGATTACTGTGTCAGTGAGGCTAGGTTATGCTGCAATAACAAACAGCACTGAGATCTTGTGACTTGGCACAACAAAAGCTTGTTCCTTACTGCAGACTCAAACACTCTCTTGGGCAGCTCTTTTCCCCACAGTGATTTGGAACTTCAGGTTTTTTTCTATTCTTGTAGCACTTCTTTTACACATGTTTTCCTGATTGCCAAGACAGGGATAGAGAAACTGGATGATCCCTTATTGGCAATTAGATGCTTTGATCCAGAAAAATATGACCATTCTGCTCACAACCAATTGGCTAGAACTAACTGCATGACCCCATCTTCAAGGGGTATGTGTGCATGAAAAATTGTAATCCTCCCATATATTCAAAAGAAGAGACTCAAATACGGATGAGCACTAGGACTCTCTACCATGGTATAAACTATTACAGATCAGATATCCCTTATCTGAAATGCTTAGTACCAGAAATATTGTGGGTTTCTTTTTTTTTCTTCCAGATTTTTGAATATTTGCATATACATAATGAGATACCTTGAGGATAGGACCCAAGTCTAAACACAACATTTATTGACGTTTATATGCATTTTATATACATAGCATGAAGGTAATTTTATGTAATATGTTGAATAATTGTGTGCATGAAACAAAATTTGTGTATGCTGAACCATCAGAGAGCAGAGGTGTCACTAACTCAAGTTGGTGCTAAAGAAGTTTTGAATTTTGGAGCACTTAGGATTTCGGATTAGGGATGCTCAAACTGTATAAGGTTGTTTGTTCTATTGGGAGTTAGTGGGTTTGGATTCAAGGTCAGCTCCCAGCATGTGCATGTGTTACAAGAAGGCTGAGTCTTCTGACTTGGGTGAAGAGAAGAAAAGGCAGCCCATCTCAGATGCATTGGCTTCTCCTAGGTCTGCCTGAAGCTGAGGTTCCTACCATTGTTTTGATGCCAGTTTTATCTCTGTGTCTGAGTGACTGAGAGTTATTTCCCTGTTGCTCAGTGCTGTGAATGGTGAATTTAAGCAAAGGCTCCGACTGGCCACTGTGTGGCATTTCATCAGGGCTCTCTCATACCCTGATCTACAACGTGTCCTGAGGGTCATCAGTCCCGGAAGAGAGTTTATTAGGCCCTGCTCTGGCATTTAGTACCACTTGGACCATGGTGTGAACACTAAGTAGATCTGAGTCTTGGGGAGCAAGAGGCTGAGTGAGAGCTGAGGGGCTCTAGGGAGTTCCAGATCTCCTGAAGTATCTGCAGAGAAATTTTGCTTCTTGATTTTCATTCCTTTCCCCTTCTTCCCATGTAATGTCAGCCATTTTTTTTTTGGCTAGATGCTGAAAGTGTGGTAAAAGGAAAGAAAGCTTTGAGAGTCAAACAAAACATAATGGAAACAACTATGTTCCCATTTCTGGGCCTGTTTCTTCTCCTTTATGTAATGGGGACAGGGTGAGCTTTCCTATTTCTATTATTCCATGGTTCTGTGACTCCATATCTGAGTTAGGCCCAGAGCTTGGGTATTGAGGGAGCACCATGTCAGAGACCACCTATGTTGGTTAAAATACTTTTGGAACAGAAATATCAACTTGAACTGGCTTTAAAAGTACAGGAATTTTTTGCTCCATATAACAACTTTCTTGGTATGGTGGGTTTTGGGATTGGTTGAATAACAGCTCAACCAAGTCTTCAAAGATTCAGGTTTCTTCTGCCCTTCTCTGCAATCATTGAGGCTTGCTTCCTCCTCAAACTGTGGAAAGATGTCTGGAGGTTTCCGGGCAAGATGGCAATGGGACAAATCAGACTGTGATAATCTCCGCAAAGGGTGGCTGCTACAGCCAGTTCCGTGTGCCGCTGCCACCACTGCCACCGCTGCCACTGCCTCCATGAAGGGTGGCTGCTACAGTTGGTCCCACGCAACGCTCTGCCGCCACCACCCACCACCATCACCTCTGCAGAGGGTAGCTGCTGCAGCCAGTCCCATGTGCTATTCTGCCACCTCTGCCCTTGGCTCCCGGTCCTGCCCCAAGAACTGCAGTGCCCGGCTGTCTTGCACTCCGTGGTGGCACCAGAGATCAGCTGGAGCCCAGAGTCTGATCGGTGGAGAAAGAAGATCCAGGAGGGTCAGGGAGGAGGCCCATGCCTGGTAAAGAGGCACCCACTGCAGCCATTTTCTCTGTCCCAGGACCAGGCAGAGACAGCATTGCCCACCCAGCTCTGCACAGCTCTGCCCAGCCTCCAAACTGGGACCTAAGGTAATTGCATCAAACCAGGAGAGACAGAAACCCCTCCCCCATGCTAGATCAGACACAGGCAGGTCCGATCTGAGTGGCAGACCTGACAGGTAGCAAGCTGACTGAACCCAGATCTGACCCTAGCTGTGAGCAACCCTACCAGCCTGCAATGAGAGAGCTAGAGATCAGAGCTGAAAGGACGTTGGGCTCACAGGAACAATCTCAGACCAAGCTTGATTCATTGTTTTTACTTTTTTATTTTAATTTTTATTCTTTGTCTGTCTGTTTTGCAAATTTTTGTTTGTTCCATGTTTTGCTTTTTTTTTCTTTTCTCTTTTCTCTCTCTTCTCTCTGTTTTTGATAATGTTTTCATACTTGTCCTGTTTCTGTTATTTTAATGATTTCTCTTTTTTTTCCTTTAGACCTCCTGTTTGTGTAGGGGAATTGTAAACCAATAGGGTGGTTGGTTGGCTTGTGTGTTTGTATGATTGCCTGTATGTTTTCATTTTTGTTTTCCTCTTCTCTGTCTTTGTGTCTCTTTTCATTTATTAGTCAGTATGTTTGTCTGTTATCCCTCTTACTCTTATCTCTTTCCACCTCCCTCTTCCCCTCATCCTTTCCTGTTCCATTCTTTTCCTTTTTCTTACCTCGTTTTACTTTCAGGGAGCAAACTTTTTTTTTTGAGTTGGAGTCTCACTCTGTCGCCTAGACTGGAGTGCAGTGGCATGCTCCTGGCCACTGTGGCCTCAACCTGCTAGGCTCTGGTGATCTTTCCACCTCAGCCTTCCAAGTAGCCAGAACTACAGGTGCGCAATACCACATCCAGCTAATTTTTGATTTATTGTAGAGATGAGGTCTCGCCAAGTTGCTTGGGTGGGTCTCAAACCCACGGGCTCAGGCAATCCACTCACCTTAGCCTCCCAAAGTGCTGGGATTACAGGCTGAGCCACTGAGCCCAGCCATCGGGGAGGAAACTCATACCTCCACTGCATGGACAGATCACAAGCATTGGGAAGGGGATTCCAGGGTACCCACACACTTGTCAGTGGATACTGGGATCTGCAGATATATTTTAAACACAGCTCCCCCCTCAATTAAATCTCAAAACTGCAAAAAAGAATATTCTCCAACCCACAGTCCAGCCTCAGAATTTAACAAAGATGGAGGATTCACATAAGGAAGAATAGGAAATTGAGCAAACAGAAGTAAAAGCAACCCTGCCATCCCTGAACAACAGAATTAAAGAAGAGGAAGAAAAAAGTGGGGAGGAAAATCTGCACAAATGAAGAAAAAACAAAAGAAAAATATGGGTCTCACACAGACACCTGAGAGGTCAGACACGGAGAAAACAGACTTTGGAATGCAAACAATGAAGAGCCCCCAGAATGACTGGTCGCATACTATAAATCCAGACATTAAGACATTAATGGAGAGAATAAAAAGAATTGAGGAGAGACAAGAGGAAAATAGGAAGGAATTGATAACTGAGATAACAGCAGTAAAGAATACCATGATTGAAATAAATAACTAACTAATAAGCATGGAAAGCAGAATTAGCCAAGCAGAAGAAAGAATCTCAGAGTTTGAGGACCAAAATTTAGAACTAATCCAAATTGTCCAAAATGTAGAAAAGAAACTTAAAAACACAGAACAAAACCTTCAAGAGATGAGTGATTTTTTCAAGAGGCCAAACCTAAGAGTTCTTGGACTTCCTGAGGCAGAAAGAGAGATAGAGACCACTCTGGAACAAGCATTCCATGAAATCATTCAAGAAAACTCCCCTCATCTCATCAGTGATGTGAAAATTCAAACACAAGGGATCCAGAGAACCCCTGAAAGACAACAAATTAGAAGATCAACTCCCAGACACATAATAATTTACCTAAACAAAGTAGGTATAAAAGAAAAAAGTCCTAAAGGCAGCAAGAGAAAAAGGTCAGACTACCTACCGGAGAAGACCAATAAAAATAGAAGCAGATTTATCTACAGAAACATTTCAGGCTAGGAGAGCTTGGAGCCCGGTCTTCAAAGTTCTCAAAGATAAATAATTTCAACCAAGAATAACCTACCCAGCTAAGCTGAGCTTCATCA
>CAUYQG010048745.1:0-26980 GCA_963574415.1 Tarsius wallacei | reverse complement strand
GGCTCGGTGGCTCAGCCTGTAATCCCGCGCCTTGGGAGGCTGAGGTGAGTGGATTGCCTGAGCCCACGAGTTCAAGACCCGCCTGGGCAACTTGGCGAGACTTCATCTCTACAATAAATCAAAAAATTAGCCGGGCGTGGTAGCACACGCCTGTAGTTCCGGCTACTTGGAAGGCTGAGGCGGAAGGATCACCAGAGCCCAGCAGGTCCAGTCTGCGGTGGCCAGGAGTGGCCACTGCACTCCAGTCTGGGCGACAGAGTGAGACTCCAACTCAAAAAAAAAAAAAAGTAAAAAATAAACATAAAAAATAAAGTTGATTCCAAACTCAGGATCGCTGACTACAATTTTAATGATCATTCCACTAACTTATTCTTTAATACTATAATTTCTTATTTATCTACTATAATCACATTTCTCTCCATTTCCTATTTCTTTATGAAGTATTGATCCATTAAAATATTGTCTCCTAGAATTTTCTTCAGATATCCTCAAGTATATCTTTATTCATTATTGAAACTGGTGTGTATTTAGCTAGTCCTGGTCAGGATCTCCCACCTAGAACTCTGCTTGACATTAGCTATTGAGTAATAATTTAATGAATATATACATAGCAAATAAGGAATGAAAAAAATAACTGAAATAATTGCAGGACTATGTTTTTTGAGAATTACATAGATATTGCAAGAAGCTACTTTTGTTTTCAAAAAGAGCCCGTGGGTTCGAGACCCGCCTGGGCAAGCGAGACCTCATCTCTACAATAAATCAAAAAATTAGCCGGGCGTGGTAGCGCATGCCTGTAGTTCCAGCTACTCGGAAGGCTGAGGCGGAAGGTTTGCTGGAGCCCAGCAGCTCCGAGGCTGCGGTGGCCGGGAGCGGCCACTGCACTCCAGTCTGGGTGACTGAGTGAGACTCCAACTCAAAAAAAAAGATCCTTAATATATTTCCTGCTGCAATTATATGTGAAAGAACACTAGTTGCTGTTCAATTTATCAAAAACAAAGAGAAGAGTGGTCGTTCTTAACTTTTTGGTAAACATGAAATCTCACTTCTATGGATGAAGGAGTAAGAGCTAACTTCCCTTTGAAACATAACAAACACAAGGAAGAAACATATGTAAAGAAATCATAAAATTTAGTTAATTACCATGTTTCTCCTTATTACTGTGGGTTTTTTTTAATTGCAAAATGGTAAGGTGAAATGCTAAATTTCTGGAGCATGTAAAATTTAAAAAGAAAATAAAAATATCTAAACATTTAATGCAACGTACCACAGTACATTTGATGGGACAAAAATGAAACTGTCTTCAAAATAAAGCTTTATATAATTGATTCAGGGAAAATACATTAAGCCGGCTTGCCCTTTGACCCACTTTCTCATCACAGGTCACTGCTTACTGCCCCAGAATCACGTCCCCTTGTCACAAGACTCTTTGCTTCTTTTCTGTTCTACAGATACAATCTAAGACATTGTGAGATGATATTTTCTCCTTTAGGTTCTGCATACCAACAAAACTACCGATAACAGCTAGTCTGAGCAAGAAGTTGACTCACGAAAGAATGCAATTTTCACATTCTGAAGATTTCATGCTCCTTACCGTGACCAATCAGTAAGCCCAATTTTCTAGCACCTCACCTTCCATGATCTCCTTAAAGACTCTTGGCAAAAACTCCTTGTGACAAGGATTTGAGGCTTGAGAATTCTTCCTATTTCCTCACAACTGTTAAACTCTTTTACTGCTACAAATCCTGCTATCTCAGTGTGTTGTTCTGTTGATGCACAGTGGGCATAGAAACCTGGCAGTCTTGTAACAAGAACATTGAAATTAAAAGAAAAACTATAGACACGGATATAGATCAACTTACAGTTATAATGGAACTCACACTGGAAATTCAGCACCTTTATTCCTAGCTCTGGTAAACAAAAGGTAGCCTTTCAATCAAAGATATATTGAATATATAGAGGATCTCATATGTCCCATAAGTGTTTGTTAATTGTATTGGAATATCCTGACTTCATAGAAAGTGTTGGTCTCCTTAGTATGTTAAAATAATGTGGGTAGATTTTATGTTATTTTCTAAAGTGAAGAACTCCACTTACTGGAAGTTATTATTACAATATAGAAGCAAATTTGGTTTAACATTTTTGTTAACAACTTGGAATGATGAGTAACAGTGCTGAGCAGCCAAATGGTTGCTTGTATTACAGCTTGCAGGGATAACAAATAAAGACAAGATGACTAACAAGGCAGAGTCAGCCCACTCCACCCAAAAAAAAAAAAGCAGACAAAAAGACCCTGATTTTAGTACACTTTCAGGTCACTGAGTCAAGTTAATAAAGTTGCTGAAAAAAATAAATTAAGTTTTGTTTTCTTTGGTAGAATGAGGTAGGTGCTTGCCCAACTCTGCCTCCTATGAAACCATTTGGAGAAATTAAAATCTCTAAAGAATAGCAATCTACTTCTGCTTCATTCTCTGAAGTCACACTTCATACAATCCCTTACCTCTCTGAACCCATAGTTTTCTAAGAGTCAAATATTTCTGAGTCCCATTCCTTTGGAGTCTTGTAGTACTACAAGATGATATTTATAATGTTTTCATGATAATAAAACATTATGCAAACATTAGTTATTATTATTATTGTGCTTAGACTACAAGAGGAATATTATTTCCACGTGTATGATTCTACATGGGAGCCTTTAATAAAAGATGACTTAAAGGGAAAGTACCTGAAAATCATGACTATATCTTTGTACCCATTAACCAATCATTTTTTATTCCCCCAACACACACTCACTTCTGGGCTTTGGTAACTATCATACTACTCTCTGATCTCCTTGAGCGCAACTTTTTTAGTTACCGCATATAAGCAAAAACATGGCCATAAATATGCATAATTATGATGTATAAAAAATGCAATATGCTTGTGCACATTAAAAAAGTTGTGAGGTTAGATGAGATTAACAAGTAAGTGTAATATAAAAGGGAAAAAGGTCTAAGAATAACCCCAAAGTACTAAAACATTACAAGAGAAGACCTGGCACAGTTGCTCACACATGTAATCCCAGAACTTTGAGAGGCTGATGTGAGAGGATTGCCTGAGCCCAGTAGTTTGAGACCAGCCTGGGCAACTTGGCAAGATGTCTTCTCTAAATAAACCATAAAGTTAGTCAGGCATGGTGGCACATGCCAGTAGTCCCAGTTACTTGAAAGGCTGAGGTGGAAGAATTGCCTGATACCAGCAGGTCAAGGCTCCTGTAGCCCAGGAGTGATTGTGCCACTGCACTCCAGCCTAGGTGACATAGAGGGATTCAGAAAAAAAAAAAAAAAAAAAAAAAAAAGTTCTGAAAAAAAATTAAAGAGCAGCCCATAAATTATCAGGTTTCCTGGAAGCCAAGTAGAGGAAACAAATGTTTTAAAGAAAAGGACTTTATAAAAATCCTTTTTCATTTTACTTGTATTTATTTGTGTGTTCTTTTGTTAAATTCAGAGAGTACACATGCATATTTGTTACATAAACGTACTGTGTAGTGGTAGGGACTGTGTCTCAAGTGTCTTGTTCCCCAGTTAGTGAACATATTACCCGAAAGGTAGTTTCTGAACCCTAAGACCCTTCCCCCTTATTGGTGTCCCCAGTATCTATTTCTATCTTTGCGATCATTTAGCTCCTACATATGAGTGAGAACATGAGGTGTTTGGTTTTCTGTTTCTTAGTTTAATTAGGATGATGATCTACAGCTCCATCCCTGCTGCTGCAGAGGTCATGATTTCATTTTTTTTATGACTTTGTAGTATTCTATGGTGTATTATACCACATTTTCATTATCCACTGATGGGCTGATGAACATTTAGGTTGATCTCACATCTCTGCAATTGTGAATTGTGCTGCAATGAACATGTGGGTTCAGGTGTCTTTTTTATATAATAACCTCTGCTCCTTAGGATAGATACCTAGTAGTGGGATTGCTGGATCAAATGGTAGATCTACTTTTAGTCATCTGAGTAATCTCCATGCCACCTTCCATAGAGTTATACTAATTTATACTCCCACCAAGAGTGTAGAGTGTTCCCTTTTCTTTGCATTCATGCCAGCGGCTATCATTTTTTGATTTTATAATAATAGCCATTCTGACTGGTGTAAGGTGGTACCTCACTGTGGTTTTAACATGTATTTCCTGATGATGAGTGATATTGAGCATTTTTTCACATTTTTGTTAGCCATTTGTATATGTTATTTTGAGAGATGTCTGTTCTTGTTGTTTGCCCACTGTTTAATGGGGTTCTTTGCTTTTTTCTTGCTTATTTGTTTGAGTTATTTGTAGATTCCATATATTAGTCCTTTGTCAGATTTATAGTTTGCAAATATATTCTCCCATTTTATAGGTTGTCTATTTGCTGATTATTTCTTTAGCTGTGCAGAAACTTTTTAATTACCCACTGATTTATTTTTGTTTTAGTTGCATTTGTTTTGGGGATTTTAGTCATAATTTTTTTGCCGAGGCTAATGTCCAGAAGAGTTTTTTCTAGGATTTTTATTGTTTCAGGTCTTTAATCCATCTTGAGTTAATTTTTTATATGGGAAGAGATAGGGATCAAGTTTCATTTTTTTTTGCATGTAGCTATCCAATTTTCTCAGCACCATGTTGAATAGTAAGTAGTATGTCCTTTCCCAGTGTATGTTTTTGTCTGCTTTATCAAAGATCAGTTGGTTGTAGGTATTTGGGTTTATTTTTGGATTCTTTATTCTGTTCCATTGGTACATGTGTATGCTTTTGTACCAGTAGCATGCTGTTTTGATTACTACAGCCTTGTAGTATAATTTGAAGTTAGATAATATGATGCCTCCAGCTTTGTTCCTTTTGCTTAGGATTGCTTTGGTTATTCTGGTTCTTTCTTGGTTCCATATGAATTTTAGGATTGTCTTTTCTAATTCTGTGAAAAATGACATCAGTACTTTGATAGGGATTGCGTTGAATCTGCAGGTTACCTTGAGTAATATGGTCATTTTAATAATGTTGATTCTTCTAATCCATAAGCATTGGATGTTTCTCCATTTGTTAGTGTTCTCTGAAATTTCTTTCATCAGAGTTTTGTAATTCTACTTGTAGAGATCTTTCAACTCCTTTGTTAAAAAACATTTCTAGGTATTTTAGCTAAAAATATTTGGTATTGTAAATGGAATTAAGTTATTGATTTGATTCTCAGCTTAGTCACTATTGGTATATAGTAGTAGATACTGATTTGTGTGTGCTGATTTTATATTCTAAAACTTTGCCAAATTCATTTATCAAGTTTAGGAGTCTTTTGGAGGAGTCTTTGGGATTCTCTAAATGCAAGTTCATATCATCAGCATACAGAGAAAGCTGACTTCTTTTCCAATTTGGGTTCCCTTTATTCCTTTCTCTTGCCTGATTATTCTGGCTAGGACTTCTAGTACTATGCTGAATAGTGGTGGTGAAAGTGGGCATCCTCGCCTTGTTCCAGTTATGAGGAGAAATGTATTCAACTTTTCTTTGTTAAGGATGACATTGGCTGTGGGTTTGTCATATATAACTTTTATTATTTTGAGGAATGTTCCCTTTATTCCTATTTTGCTGAGAGCTTTTAATCATGAAGGGATGCTGGGTTTTTTTCCAATTGTTTTTTCTACATCTATTAAAATGATTATATGATTTTTTTAAATTCTGTCTAAGTAATGGATCACACTTATTAACTTGCATATGTTGAACCACCCTTGCATTCCTGGCATAAAATCCATTTGGTCATGGTGTATTATATTTTTTTATGTGCTGTTGAATTTGGTTTGCTAATATTTTGTTGAAGATTTTTACATCTATCTTCATAAAGGATATCTTTCTGTAGTTTTCTTTTTTTGTTGTGTTTTTTCCTGGCTTGTTATCAGAGTGATACTGCCCCATAGAATGAATTAGGAAGGCTTTCCTTCTCTTCAGTCTTGTGAAATAGCTTCATTAATGTTAGTACAAATTCTTTGAAGGTGTGATAGAATTCAGCTGTGTGTCCACCAGGTCCTGGATTTTTTTTTATTGGGAGATTTCCAATTAACTGTTTCAATCTCACTACTTGTTATTGATTTGTTCAGAATTTCTATTTCTTCCTGATTTAAGGTTGGAAGTATGTTTCCAAGAACTTACCCATTTCCTCTAGATTGTCTAATTTGTTTGTATATAGGTGTTTATAACAGTCTCAGGTGATCTTTTGAATTTCTGTCATATCAGTTGTAATATCTCCTGTTATATTTCTGATTGAGCTAATTTGAGTCTTCACTTTGTTTCTTAATCTGGCTAGTGGTCCATCAATTTGTTTGTCTTTTCAAAGAACCAACTTTTTGTTTCAGTGACCCTTTGTATTGCTTTTTATTTCAATTTCATTTAATTCTGCTCTGATCTTCATTATTTCTTTTATTCTGCTTGCTTTGGTTTTAGTTTATTTGTGTTTTTCTAGTTCCCTGAGGTGTGATGTTAGGCTGTCTATAGGCAATTGTTCTGTCTTATTAATGTAGGCCTAAAGCACTATAAATTTTCCATGAGCATAGCTTTGGCTGTATGTCCAGAGGTTTTGATAACTTGTTTCATTATTGTCATTCATTTCAATAGTTTTTATAAGTTGCCATCATGATTTTGCTGTTGACCCAAGGATGATTCAGGAGTAAATTGTTTAAGTTCCATGTTTTTGCTTGGTTTTGCAAGTTCTTCTTGAAGTTAATTTCTACTTTTATTCCACTGTGGTCTGAGAAGATGCTTGATATGATTTTGATTTGTTTAATTTACTGAGATTTGACTTGTGGCATATTATATAGTCTATCTAGGAGAATGTTCCATGTGCTGATGGGAAAAATGTATATTCTGTAGTGTGGGTATCGAATATTCTGTAGATGTTTGTTAGTTCCATTTCCTCTAGAGTCCTGTTTAACTCCAGTGCCTCTTTGTTGACTTTCTGCCTTGATGATTCCTCTATTGCTGTTAGTGAAGTGTTGAAGTTTCCCACTAGTATTGTATTGCTGTCTATTATCACTTTTTTTTTTTTAGGTCTAGTAAAATTTGCTTTATAAATCACTTTTTTTTTTTAGGTCTAGTAAAATTTGCTTTATAAAGCTGGGTGCTCTGGTGGTAGGTGCATATATATTTAAAATTATGTCATCTTGGAGATATCTGTCTTATTTTTGTATATTTGTCTCATTTTTACTGTTGTCAACTTAAAGTCTCATATTATTCTCATATCTTATATGAGAATGATGACTCCTACTCATTTTTGGTTTCATTTACTTGAAATATTTTCCCCACCCCTTTACCTTGAGTTTAGAGTCTTTTTAAGTTAAGTTGGTCTTTTGAAAGCTATAGATATTTGGGTTGTATTTTTTTTTAACCATTCTGCCAGTGTGTGTGTGTGTGTGTGTGTGTGTGTGTGTGTCTGTGTGTGTATTTTTTAGTGTGGTATTGATACCATTTTACATTCAGAGTTAATAATGATATGTAAGATACTCTTCTATTCATCATGCTGGTTGTTATCTGGTTGCTTTTGTTATCTATTTTCTCTGTTGTATTGGTGTTCCATAAGGCCTGTGAACTTTATGATTTCCAGAATTATTCTACTGATGTATTTTGACCTTTTGTTTCGGTATTTAATATCTTTTGAGTATTTCTTGTATAGCCAGTCAAGTGACAACTATATCCCTCAGCATTTTCTTGTCTGTGAAGGACTTAATTTCTCCTTCATTTATGAAACTTAGTTTTATGGGATGCAAAATCCTTGGCTGACTGTCATTCTGTTTGAGGAGACTGAAGACAGGGCCCCAATCACTTCTGGTTTGCAAGGTTTCTTCTAAGAAGTCTGTTGTTAGTATGATATGCTTACCTTTAAAGTTATTAGATACTCTTATCTCACTGCTCTTAAAAAAATTTTTTTTCACATTAACTTTGCATAGCTGGGTGATTATATTCATTGGGGATAACCTTTTTGCAATAAATTTTCTGGGGATTTTTGGGGGGTTTCTTGTATCTGAGTGTTTAGATTTCTGGCATGGCCAGGAAAGTTTTCCTCCTTTATTCTCTAAAATAGGTTTTCCAAACCTGTTGCTTTCTCTTCTTCCTGAAGAATGCCTCTGATTCTTAGATTTGAATGTTTTACATAATCCACATTTCTTGGAGACTTTGTTCCATTCTGTTGATTCTTTTTTATTTATTGTCTGATCAGGTTAACTCAAAAGGCTTGTCTTCAAGTTCCAAAATCCTTCCTTTGCTTATTCTAGTCTATTGTTAAAACTCTCCATTGCACAATATACTTTCTTAAATGCTTCATTCATTTCCAGAATTGTAGGGTTGTTTTTTTTTAAGGTATCTATCTCTTTGGAGAATTTTTTGTTTATGTCCTGAATCATTTTTTAAATTACTTTATAGTGGTTTTAAGTTTTCTCCTAAAATTTACTTATCAATTTTATAATCAACCTTTTGAAGTCTATGTCTGAAATTTCAAAAATTTCATTTTGATTAGGTTTCATTGCTGAAGAATAAGTGTGGTCTTTGGGAGGGGTGTTGGAGAACTCTGTTTTTTCATATTGTCAGAATTATTTTTCTGGTTCCTTGTCATTTGGGTAGACAGTTTCTTCTAATTTGACACTGGCAGGAGACTGGCATAAGCACTGTAGGGCTTCCTTGATTATACATAGCTTTGGTGTGGTGAATTTCTTAATTGCCAGCCCTTTGCTGTGTACCTGCACTGGCCCACAGCATCCTGAATGCCATAGTAGCTTGGAAAGTATTATTAACTGGCATTTAGGATCAGGCCTTCTCCAAAGCTGAGGTATTATATCCAATATGATTGGTTGTACTATTGACTTCTGGTCAAGAGGTGGCACTTGTGGGAGAAAGTCAGCTGTATGGTGGTGGTCGGGTTTCTCCTTGGTGAGTGTTGCTCCAAGGAAATGCCCAGTCAGCCTAGCCTGAGGTTGGGAGTATAGGGATTTTTCAAGTTCTCTGTCTGTTTTGAGACTTCAGGGGGAGTACAGGGGAAAGGAGCTGAAACACCCTGTAAATGTTTACTCTTAGCTACCTCAGTGTAGATTAGGAGGAAATCCCAGGCCACTGGAGTAATGCTGTTGTACAGGGCAGGCACAGAAAACTTTATATAGGGAGTGAGAGGTTGCTGTGGGACATGTACCACTCAGCTCCCACCTTGGCCTCAGGCAATCTGTGATCTGAATATCAGAGTACAACCAGCTTCAAAGCTAAAGGTGTTCTCAGGCAACCTGCCTAGCCAAGAACTGTCTGTAGCTCAAAGTTTACCCTTAGGGCCTGTCTCCTCAGGCTGGCCGTTTTCTTGGTTACACAGCATAGCTCTCTATATATATACATATATATATATCACAGAACACAGCTGTGAGTAAGGAGTCTCCCATGAGGGATTGGGGTCCTACAAGGCTCAGGGAGTGCTGCAAGTTCACAGCAAGAGCACAGAACTCCTGAATTCCCCTCACTCATCTTCCCCATTGCATCCAGAGGCTGTGGTAGACTGTGGTGGTTCAGACAAGAGTCTGACCAGTTCCAGCCCAGGTGGTGAATTTTTTTCTTCTTCTTTACTCTAAGTGGTTATTATCACTCCCTTGGAGACTTGTGGGGCATGCTGCTGGATCTATTCTTTTCTGGGTACTGAGGAAACTCTATCTTGTTTACTCTGTGGAAAGAACTCACTCTAGCTGCCTCATTTCAGCCATCTCAATCCTCTTTCCAAAGGTAACGACTAATGTTGGTAATACATCAACTAAGAGAGGACCAACAATTGAGGTCATTAATGACCCTGAAAAAGGCAGTTTTTGTGGAGTCATAGGGGTAAAAGTTTGATTATAGGCAATTCAAGAAAGAATTAAAGAATGTAATTATAATAATGGCAACTATGATCATAGAAATCCCAGGCTATATATCCAGATAATACACCTTCCATAGGATGGAAAGATAAGTAATATGTTTATAGCACCACACAAACATATCCTAAGGTTCATTCAAACTGGACCTGCTCAAGTCACACGCCTGTGTTAATCACTGTGAAATAGGGTGACCTGAATATGTGGCCTGATTAGTTAGCTGAATTCACATGTCCTCCTCTCCCTTGTTAAGAGTTAAATATGGAGTCGATTATTCCAGAACAACAAGAATCTCCAAATAAAAATGGGACTGCCAGGAAGAAGGAGGTAAACATGATGTTAAGAGGTCATTGGAAATTGCTCACTAAAATTGGTATTTCATAAATCATTGTTATAGCATTAACTAGAATATATGATAACATTTGTATAACACAGAACTGGACCAGAATATCTACACTATGAATATTTACTGATGCTTGCTTTATACGTTTATAATTTTGTTTTCTCCAGTTCAGTAAATTAAACATATGAAATGAATTATATTCTCAGAATTATATTATCTGGGAGATAGAGATATATACAGGTGATTGGCAAAATTGTTGAACTCTTTCTGGATATAAATATCATAGGCATTGAATAATTTACCATTCATCTGTTATTAAAAACTAAAGACTGACTTCAAATAATTAATAACCTAAAACATTAAAAGTACTTATTACATGCTAACTACTAATTTTTTTTCTTTAAAATGTCTTGTGAATATAATAAGTTGAAATCATCATAAGTAAGTAGTTTGAGCATGTGCATTTATTTCACTTTGTAATGTGTCATTGGAAAGTTTTCTTATACTTTTAAATGTTTAAAATTGTGATGATAAACTAGTATCTGACCTTATCTTTTTATCTTTCTACTAACTAAGCACACATTTTTCTGCATTAAGCAACTATGCAAAAAATGAAAAAAATTTAAAATTAAAAAAAACAAATTTTTCCCAAAATTTTATGAATATTTCTGTTACTTTTTTCTGAACATATTAGCTCTTTTGCTTCAGTCTTTCCTATGCATATTATCCAAGGCATTCCTGACCATAAATGAAAAGAAGGAAGATGAAAAGAAGGGAGGGAAGAAAAAATAGCCATTGTTTCTTATACTGGACACTGGGCATTTACATCAAAGAACAAACAGAAACTTTAAATTACAATTTTGTTTTTTACTTTTTTTGTCCCAAAGCTGATTCTTAGGGCTTAATGCCAGAGCAAACCCCAAAAGTAAATGACTTTGCTTTTTAATAATAGTCTTGCTGTTTAAATTACACCTTGAGCTTTTATTAAACAAAGGGTTGTATGGTTAAAATCCCAGTGGAGAAAAACAATTAAGGTATTGATTAGACTGTTAAATACTTTTCTCCCTTTAGGAAAAACTCACTACTCCATTCCCTCTACTTCCAAATAGATCTTTGAATCTTCTTCTTCAAAAAGTAGTAATCATCCAGAATCTACTGTGTCATTCCCCAAAAATTTATCCCAAGTAACTCATGCTTTTGCTCTAACACTGCATTCTAGTTTACAATTATTTAAACATTTTTCATATTGAATTTTAATGTAAAAGTACGTGTATTTAAAATTTTATCTTACAAAGAATATTGTTCAAAAGACATAAAGATTTTAAAATATTTTTTAAATAATAAAAAGTTCAAAAATTGAAACACCCCAACAAGGGCATAGAGCATTCTTAGGGGTGAGATTCTGAGATCGCAAGTCATGTTGAAAATACCTGTGAGAAGTCTATAACAGTTTAGTTTTTTGGTGCTCTTTTATAGTTACTGGTTGGCAAAGAGACTTCTTGAGCTTAGAAAAAGTTCTCACCAAAAATGTTCAATGTGTAAGATGTTTAAGAAAGCATATGGAAGGGAGTGTGGAAGTAGGCTCAGTGATGGGAAGGGTCAAGTTCAAAAACCTACCTGATTTATGAAGATACCTTCCTGGCTGCAGAATGCTCTACTTGGAATAACATTTAGCCCAGGTTAATTTGTATGATCATTTACAGAAGTATATGTCTTTCTTATGTACTGCAATTGAATCACAATTTGCATTGCCTCTCTCTTATTTTTATGAGATGTAACTGAAAAATACATGTATGTACTTATTACACTTTTTACTTGAATAAATATTCCTCAAAAGGAAAGCAAATACTTTGAAACATTTTTATCAGGTACTTTCACATTAATTTTCTTACTTTACCCTTGCAATTAAATTGGGACACAGGTAATTTTTTGGCATGTCAGAAAATTAGAAGTTAGGAATTTTTTTGTTTTGTGTATCTTTTAAGTTGGAGTTGAAACTTGAACCCAGTTCCTTAGATTGTTTCAGTTCCTTTGATTATTTCACTTTGTTACACTGTTTTTGTTTGTTTGTTTTTCACTTTTTTGTTTGTTTGCTTTGTTGCTTCTCATATCAGGAAGAAACCTTTAGGACTGTAAATTGCAAAAAAATTTTTCTCTACTCTATGTTCAACTGTGACAATAGTACCTAGAATAAACAATAAAAAAAATAAACTTACCTATGTTCATTTCTAAAAGATCTCATTATTTCTATAAACTTATTCCATTCACTGATACAAATAATCTGATATAGCTTGGTTTCCTTATTCCTACCTTGTTTTGTCAAATGAAGCAAGTAGGCATATGACATTTAAAGTACCTTTTTAAAATTTTATCTTAACTGATAATTCGTATGCATATTAATGTTATTAATAAATCAGATACTCATCACATAAAATTACTTAAATTTGAATTCCGTGGTCTGGAAGGGAAATTTTTTAAATTATTGACTTTCTTTTTTAAATATCTTAGAATGAGTTCTAACACTAAATTACACTATGGTTTAGAAAAATTCATTAAATATTAACCTAGAGGGGAAAACAAGTATATTGAATCAGTTTTCCAGGAATGGGAATTCTGATTCAAATAATATACTGAGAAGTGCTTTCAGGAGAAGACTGTTGAGGAAAACAGGATGATGAGTGGGGTGGGATAAGTAAGAACTTGGTCTCTTCTAGAGACTAGCTTCATCTCACTATGAGAACACCGCAGGGCACATTGTATGGTAAAATAAATTTCACCTTGAAATAAGAAAACTAGATGTGTGTATGCATGTGTGTGTGTATGTGTGTGTGTGTGTGTGTGTGTGTGTGTGTGTGTGTGTGTGTGTGTTGGTATCATTGACCCCTAAGTGCTTCTAAATGTTGCAAGTGGGGGCAGAGCAGAAGTACACAACATCATGGAGCAAGAGTAAAGCTAGCTATGTAGACAAGAGAGCAGCTGAGCCGTTAACTGCACATAAGGCAATTCATAGCACCTGGGGGAGAGTGCGCCAGTTGGTGAAGAGTATCTGGGAAGGTTGCTGACAGCATCTGCTACTCAAATGACACCTCAACAAATGCAGCTTTTAAAATTAATCCTGGTACAAAAGGAAACGAGTTACAATCTCACCATTTCTGTACCAACTGACAAATGATGGTAACTGAGAATGCAACAACAATGACAATTTTATTTTTTAGTTATTGAATTTTTGTTTTGTTTTGTTTTTTGAGTTGGCATCTCACTCCGTTGCCCAGACTGAAGTGCAGAGGCACACTCACTACCACTCCAGCGTCGACCTACTGGGATCTGGTGATCCTTCCTTCTCAGCCTTCCAAGTAGCCAGAATCACAGGCACACACCACCATGCCCGGCTAAACTTTTTTAAAATTTATTTTATTGTAGATGAGGTCTCATCATGTTGCCCAGGTTGATCTCGAACCCATGGGCTCAGGCAATCCTCTTGCTGGGATTACAGGCTTGAGCCATCGCACCTGGCCTGAATGTTTTAATGAGGTGGGAAGAAATTTATATCAGAATTCATGCACTCAGATCTCCTGAACCTGGTGAAAAACGATGTGGGTCTGTTAGCTAATGGATGGAAGAACTTCTTCATTTGGAGGAAAAATAAAACACTACCTTTCTAATACAATAAAGACTGACAATGATGAAAGTCATCGACACTATCTTTTAAAAGATATGTTCTTGTAGTATTTATGAAAATCCCTTGCACAGGTACTTTACATCTATAAATTAAAGATATGTTTAACATTATTAAGGAAAAACCCAACAGCATAGGCTTTCATGGCCTTTTTATTATAAACCAAAAAAAGCATTACTAAAAAAACTCCTGAACTTCATATGTTCTTTTTTTTTTTCTTTCCTTTTATTCACTTCTTTTTTCTGGTGGGTATTTTCACTCTTCTTTGGACTTAGTCAAATAGGAAAAAATATTTCTTATTTAATGACACATGCCAACAAATTCACCATTTTTCATTTGATCACACCCTAAAGCCTATCTTGGACAAATACTAGGTTATCTTTGCTTGTGACTATGTACATATATATATTTACAGACTTGTTCAAAAGTTCTGACAAGTAAAAGCTCTGTCAAATGTGTAGTCTCTTTGAAACATGAGGACTGAACGTTAAGATATATTGTAAAAAACTTGTAGTGAAAGCTACATTATCAAACCATTAAATTAGAACAATAGAAACATCTTCAGTATTTTCCAAAAGTTAGATAACAACATCAGTTTTTAAGGGAAGTATTAAGCAACTGTGCCCTGATTGACTATCTTAAGATAGTTAACTTTTTTAACATGAAGCAATTTTAATTGCATAGTTTCTGGCAGTCTTATTTTTAAAAAATTTGATGAAACTTCTTATAACAACTGCATTCTTCCATTTCCACTGTCTAACACAAGGCTCAACACACCTACCTGACTCATTCTTGATAAGTTGTATTTTTAATCAATAAATATATCAACTCAGGAGACATTATATAACACCTAAATTTTCTTATTTAATAACATAAACATTTCGTTATAAAATTCTTGTTCTGGCCAGGCATGGTGGCTCAAACCTGTAATTCCAGCACTTTGGAGAGGCCGAGGCGAGAGGATTGCCTGAACCCAGGGGTTCGAGACCATCCTGGGCAACGTGGTGAGACCTCATCTCTACAATATATCAAAAAATAAGCCAGGCGTGGTAGCACGCACCTGTAGTTCTGGCTACTTGGAAGGTTGAGGCGGAAGGATCACCGGAGCCCAGCAGGTCGACTCTAGGGTGGCCATGAGCATGCCACTGCACTCAAGCCTGGACAACAGAGTGAGACTTTGATTCAAAAAAAAAAAAAAAGAATTCTTGTTCTGCCAATGTGGTGGCTCACACCTGTAATCCCAGCACTTTGGGAGTCTAAGGTGAGAGGATTGCCTGAGTCCAGGGGTTGGAGACCAGCCTGGGCAACTCGGCAAGACCTTGTCTCTACAATAAATCAAAAAATTAGCCAGGTGTGGTGGCACACACCTGTAGTTCCAGCCACTTGGAAGGCAGAGACTGAAGGATCGCCTGAGCCTAGCAGGTTGAGGCTGCAGTGGCTGTGAGCATGTCACTATACTTCAGCCTGGACAACAGAGCAAGACTCCTACTCAAAAAAAAAAAAAATCTTGTTCTAAACTAATCAAGCTATTTTTAAAAACAGAGCAAGAAATCAAAAACATCGTATCTTCTGATTCTCATAGAGATAACCCTTGAGCCCTGTTTTGTGGCTACAGCAGTTTTAGACTATGAAATTGAAATTGTCTCATAAAAATAAAGATTAAAAGGGTTTAAAGTGCCAAATTGGAACTCCACTAGAAAATAACTTATTATTGGTATAATTTAATCAGTTGCTATTATTGTTGTGATTACTCTTAAGCTACATTTGCAGATGTGCCACAAAACAGCAAGAGACATGAAGAATGAAATAAATTGTCAAGGCCACTAGCAACTGAAATTACATTTTCTAGACAGAGAGGGGACATATCTTTTCATGGACACCTGTAAAGAGCAGCAGGATAGAGGTTACCTAACACTGAAAATTAAGAATGAGTATCACTCTTCCAAAACTCATATTTAACAAGATCGCATTGGAAAAATAGGATTGGGGGTGGGGTAATCATGTGCAATCTTTTATGGAGGCAGAATGCATTGTCAGGTAGCATCTCTTTTTGATTAAGAGAAGAAATCTCTCAACTACAATAAGATTTTAATTTCTTCTTAGTATTCTCATTTAAGCAAAGATATTTCATTTCTATTTCAATCTTAGAAAACTATACATTAGGAAGTGTAGGCAACGTTGTTTCAATTTACTCTCACACATTCAGAAAGTAAAAATAATATTGGAAAAGATAATTGGATATCTCATGTCAAGAGATAGTTCCACATTACCTAATCATGTAATGAATGTAAATGGATTAAAAAACAAGACCCAGTTATAGGCTGCCTACAAAAGACTCTCACTTCAGCTTTAAGGATACACATAGACTAAAAGAAAAGCGGTAGAAAAATCCAATGACATTTTTCACAGAATAGAAAAACAACTCTAAAATTTTATGGAACCACAAAAGACTCTGATCAGCAAAAGCAATCTTAAGCAAAACAAATCAAGAGACATCATACGACCTGACTTCAAAATATACTACAAAACCATGTAGTCAAACAGCATGGTACTGGTATAAAAACAGACACATAGAACAACGGGACAGAATTGAGAGCTCAGAAATAAATCTATGCATTTATGGTCAATTGATTTTTGACAAATATTCCAACAACGTGCAATGAGGAAAGGACAGTCTCTTCAACAAATAGTGTGGGGGGAAATGGATAACCATATGCAAAAGAATTAAAGTAGACTCTTACAATATACACAAAAATCAACTCAAATGGATTAAAGAGTTAAATGAAAGAACTTAAATTGCAAAACTGTAAAAAGAAAACAGAGGGAAGACTTTATGATATTGGTCTGGCAATATATTCTGAATATGAACATAAAGCAAGCAAAAGCAAAAAGAAAAAGTAAACAATGGGATTACATCAAACTAAAAAGCTTCTGCACAGCCAAAGAAACAGTAAACAGCTTGAAGAGACAATCTATAGAACTGGAAAAAATATTTGCAAACCATACATCTGATAAGGAGTTAATATCCAAAATATATAAGAAGTTCAAATACCTCAGTAACAAGAAACCAAATAACCCAATTAAAATTGAAGAAAGAACCTGAATACATATTTCTTAAAGAAGACATACAAATGATATAGAGGTATATGAAAAAATACATCTCTAATCATCAGAGTAAAACAAATTATATTTAATATTAAATGAGTAAATTTTGAATAAATAAATACAAATGCCTAGTTCAATAATGTCATTTAAAAGCATTATTATATATCAAGTATCAGGATCAAGACTGGAGGGACCCCAAGTATAAACCTAAAAGTCATTAGAATACAAACAAAGACAGAGAAACATATCATGGGAAAATAGACTAAGACAATACCAGAGCTTATGTCTGAATAATAAGATTATTTTTTAAAAGACATTTATTTATCTTTCTGAATTTTTATGCTTGTGAAGATTTAATTAAGCTTTAAACTTTTACTGCTTAAAAGGAAAAATCTAATAGGGGATATTGACTCTTACAAAGTGATAATTTGATTATTTGAAAAGATTTCCATTGTTATCAATGTGTGTCTGAACTCCATTTATTCCAAATGTATACAAAAAATATTTGTTTGCTAAAAGAAAAATGTTCAGCTTATAAGAGATCTTTAATTAAGGAGCTCTAGTTTTGCTGAGAAAAACTGGACTGTTAATAGCCATGTAAAGCAAAGGAATTGACTATAACTTCTAACTAGTCTTTCTAGGAGGCAAATTCTACCAAAATAACTACTGTATTCATAGCTTATAAAATTGTTTCATTTATTTTATAATTACCATGCTTATTTAAGTCATTTGTGCATAATTTGTCTTCTTAGTAAACTATAGTTTTATATGTGCACCAACTCTCATTACTCCTTTATGTCTAATAGTATCTTGATTTGCTCAGTATGTTACAAGTTAATTAAACATGAATAAAATATGATGATAAAAATCACTAAATAATTATAATATTGCAAGCAGTAACTGTTTCAAATGAACTGGCTTATTTAACAAAAACTCTAATTCTCCATAGTTATTAATCTCATTTTATAGATTAAAAAACTGAGGGACAAAGAGGATAAAACACTTGCCAAAATGTTCTCATCTAGAAAGTGGTGAAGCTGGAATATGAACCAAAGTGACAGGCTCCTAAGTTCACCCTCTAAGACACTTTGTGGCTGACTTTCCAATCTAGATTAATGCAACCTTGAAGGAAAATTATTTTTAATAAAAGCAAAAGAAATCAGCAGTCTTAAAAACAAACTTATTGCATATCTAAATTTCATTTTCTCCCTTTTGATATATTCAGGTGACCCTTTCTTTCAGAAAGTTATAGTTTTCTGAAAAATTATTTGAATATCTTATTTTAACACAGTGGCATTTAATAATGGAAATAAAGTAAAAAATCAATTTCCTGTGTTCATTAAATTTTATATTAGACTGCATGACTGATTTTAATGATGGAATATAATGTGAGATTTTGTAATATGTATTATATAATCCTTAGATTACACAAAGGCAATTTACTGAAAACGAATTAGTGAGTGATGCCATGGAATACTACTGAGGGAAAAAAACACATTAATCTCCACCTAGTTAAGTAATATTACACTCTCTAGACTATTGCAGTAAAGCTTAAGCCTTTCTTAACCCATCATTGCTAACATTGTTAAACCTAATTACAAGTGAACTGTTATCATTAACTGAGTGCCTCTTTAAAATTAAATCATTGCCTATTTAGTACTGAAGCAAGTAATAAGAATTCTTAGGGAATTTTCACCATAGCACATTACTACCACCTTGCACAATTCTGGGTAAACAAACAGGAAAAGAAAGTGTTTAATGATCCATATGTTTACTTCTGTGTTGAAGATCAAAATATCTTCATCTTCCTTTGGACATAGAGACATCTTATGCTTCCATCTGCCTATCTCTGGTAAAACATTTGCTGCATTATTTTAAAATAAGAACAAATCTATGGTCAGAAAAAAAGTTTGAGGCCTTTAACTTTTCCTTAATTTTACTACTAGTAGGAGATAGTGTATTAATTATTAGAATATATTGGAAATGTTTTTCTCAGCATTATTTTAGTCTAATATATCAATAAACCAAAAGATGAATCTTGCATGGAACATTATTTTTGTATTTGGTACTTAACCTTTTGATGAGGTTGTAGATAAACTGGAGTACATTCAGGACAAAATTACTAGGGCACTGAGGACACTCAAAACCATATCACACTTGAATTAATTGAAAGAAAAAAGGTGTTTCAGTATGTAGCTTTTAAAATAAAAGAGAGAATTATTATAAAAGTAACACTTGGCAATTGTTTAATAATAATTGTAGTAGAGAAATGTATGAACGAAAGGTAGATGCGTAATGGAATCATAAATCTATCACTCTCTTCAGAATTATCCACTATTATCACTTTGGTGTACACACTTGCAAAACTGTGACTTGCTTTTTCCAGTGGTATATTAAAAACTTTATGACAAGGTCAGAAATTTTTCAAAACCAAAACTTTAGGCAAACTTCCTTACAATTGCAGATGTTCATCAGTGATGAATTATCAAAGGTCAAAATTTCACTATTACCTGTTATTGGGTCTCAAATGTCCTTCTAAAGGTGCTAAAAAAAATGTTGCTGCTATATTTTGGGATTCCAATGTAGCAATGTATAACACAGGAGCAAAGTCTGCATTTATAGGTAAAAGAGAAGACTAATTTTTACTAAAAAAAGCTGTCCATATGATCAAGGACATTTATTCTTACACAAAAATTTTCAACTCTACAAAAAGCTACAAAAGTTTATTCCTTAAAAATATAATTTTTTTGTAAAGTAAGCTATTTTATGTATTCATAAATCTCATAAATTCTTTATTTCTTCTCAGAGACAATTATGTTGGTGACCATATGCTTCATGATACTACTGCAAGAAACTGAAGGCATGGCACGAATTTGACTTATAAGATAGATTTTAAGCTCTGCTAGTAGGAATGCCTCAACCGTAGCTCATGGTGGATGTTATATAGAAAATGATAATGGTGGAAAATCTCCTGGGTTGGAAAGTCACAGAAGAAAATATCCCCTGGTCACATAATAGACCTTTTGCTTCACCTTGTTCTCACCAATGTGCATCTTTAATGATAAAGTGATAGGCAAGAGGTAGGAATAACAACATGAGTTAATTAGTACTACCAAGTGAGTAATTAGGCAGTGTGTCAGCAATATGAGCACCAGATGTGATGTATAGCATGAATTAGAAGTATAAAAATAAATTTCCACTTGCCTTATAGGAGTAGGTTATCATAAGTAGGTTAATTCAGTAGAAAGATTTAACATATGCTTGAAAATTCAGTTTCTAGACCTGCAGAAGTATATATCATCTAATATTGTGAAGTCCTAACCAGCAGCAGTTTGAAAATGAAACTACAATTTTGGTTTCCAAGGTTTAGCTCAACACATTTCAATATAGTTCAATTTAACAGCTACTTATTTGGTGTTTACTATACCAGATGCTGTGCTAGGTGCTAAGTTTAAAGCAACTTAAGTTAACATAGTAAATACCCAGATAACATTCAGATTAGTAGAGGGTTTATGAGTCAACAGGAAATTTTTCAAGTATGATAAGTGTCATGCAAAGGTAAGTATTAGATTCTAATGAATATTGTTGCTGAATATTTGCTTTCTTAAAAAAAAACCTAAGCACTTTTTATTCATTATTTCATTTAGTTCTCATGATAATCTCATTAGTAGAATTTGGATAGTGAAGAAAGTAAAGATAAATAAGGAAAGATATTTGAGGTAGAGGATTGACATAGTTTGAATTTTTTTTTTTTTTTCCCTGAGTTGGAGTCTCACTCTGTCGCCCAGACTGGAGTGCAGTGGCCGCTCCCAGCCACCGCAGCCTCGACTTGCTGGGCTCCTGCGAGGCTTCCGCCTCAGCCTTCCAAGTAGCTGGAACTACAGGCGCCCACTACCGCGCCCAGCTAATTTTTTGATTTATTGTAGAGATGAGGTCTCGCCAAGTTGCCCAGGCGGGTCTCGAACCTGCAGGCTCAGGCAATCCACTCACCTCAGCCTCTCAAGGTGCGGGATTACAGGCTGAGCCACCGAGCCCGGCTAGTTTGGATATTTATTTCCTCCAAATCTTGCATTGAAATGTGATCCCCAATGGTGGAGGCAGGCCCCAGTGAGAGATGTTTGGGTGCAGAATCCCTCATGAGTGGCTTGATGCCATTCTCATGGTAATGAGTTCTTGCTCTGTTAATTCACAGGAGAGCTGGTTGTTTAAAAGAACCTGGCACTTTCCTTCTCCCTCTTTCTTCCACTCTCATCCTGTGACATGCCTGCTTCCTCTTCTCCTTCCGCCATGACTGTGAGCTTCCTGAGGCATCACCAGAAGCAGATAATAGCACTATGCTTATTGTACAGTCTGCAGAACCATGAGCCAAAATAAACCTTTTAAATAAATTACTCAGCCCCAGGTATTGTTTTATACAATACAAAATGAAATAACTTAAGGTTACATCAGGTTTGAAGTTTACCAGACATAAGCATAAGAACTTGAGCATAATCCAGCCAGGAAAATGAAGTAATAGACCTTCATATTTGGTGGAGTTAAAAGAGATGAGCTATGGTATGATAAAGTAATACTAAGAAGAGGCCAGGTCCCATCAGTCCTAATAAACAATATTAAGTGCAATCAGGAGTGTTAGAATCAGGGAGTGATACAGTCAGATTTGCATTTTAGAAAGATTATCTCTGATTGCTATATAGCAGGGGACAAGACTGTAAGCGGGCAGATTAGTTGGGAATTGATTCAGTAATTTTGGTGATAGACTATGGTAGTTGCCGGTACTCAGTTATGAGAATGAGGATATAATTCCAAAGTAGAAGTTACTGGATTTAGAGATTGATGAGACATGAGATTCGAGAAAAAGAGGCAATACCTGTTTGTATCACTGGGTGACTGATGATAACATTCACTAAAATAGGGAGCATCTGATGGTGATCAGCAACTGAGAGAGGCCAAGGATAAATTGAGCTAGGTCAGGTAGAGTAAAGGTGAGTTGTGAATGAGATCTTAGCTGGAGATGGAGGGGCTTGGGGATCATCGGCATATAAGTGACATTAAACCACAATTGTGGAAGATGTATAAAGTGAGAAGGGAAAGAGACCTAGAAAAAACACTGAAGAACACCAAGATTTAAGGGTAAGCTAGAGAAAAGGAAGCTTGAGGAGGAAGAAAACTAGAGTACCTCTGAGAAAGGGAGGAAAAAACAAGTGCATCACAAAAGCCAAGCAAGGGAAGAAAGTGATTCAAGAAGAGTGTATGCAATATTCACCCAATGCTACAAACGAAAAGTAAGATAAGGAATGAAAGGTTTCCATTATATTTGTCATTTTCAAAGTTGTGACAGTCTCAGAAAATGTCACTTCAGGAAAGTATGCAATTAGAAAAAGATGCAAGTTTTGAGAGAAGTCAGCCATATTCCTCCCTTTCCCAAAAGAGAAAACCCAGTCAAATAATGTAAGATCTAGCCTATAAGTTTCTACTTCCTTTTATCCTCCTGCTTCAGTTTGGTGTATGTTCCCCTCATGTTGAAATATGATCTCCAATATTGCAAGTGGAACTGAATGAAAAGTGTTTGGGTCTTGAGAGGAAGGGCATTAATCAAGCTCAGTCTCTCACTCTCTCTCTCACCTCCCACCCCCACCCCCTCTTTCTTTCTCACCATGTGATCTCTTCATAATGCTGACTTACCTTCACCTTCTGTCATGAATGAAAGCAGCCTAAAGCTTTCACCAGATGCCCAGTCTTCCAGCTAGGATTATCATGAACCAAAACGAATCAAATAAACCTTTTTGTCTTTTATGTTTGAGTGTGATCTTTGTTTTCTGTTATTTATTTTCTGTTTTAATTCAGGGGGAACATGCACAGGTTTATTACATAGACATATTGCATGATGCTGAGACATGGGCTTCTATTGAGCCCATCATCCATGTGGTAGACGTGGTACCCACTGGGTAGTTTTCCATCCTTATCTCCTTTCCTCTTTTCCCTCTTTAGTGTCTATTGTTTCCATCCTCGTGCTGTGTGCATACAGTGTCTAGCTCCTGTTGAGTAGGGAGGAAATACAGTATTCCATTTTCTGTTTCTGTGATAATCCGCTCAGGATCATGGTCTCTAGCTGCATCCATGTTGCTGCAAAGGACATGATTTTGTTCTTTTCATGACTACATAGTATTCCATGATGTATATTTACAACATTTTTCTTATCCATTTCACCATCTATAGGTACCTAGGTCAGTTCCATGTTGTTGCTATCATAAACCTGTTTTTCTTTATAAATTATCCAGACTCAGATATTCCTTCATAACAACATAAAGAAAGATGCCTACTTAGTAGAGAAGCCATGGTAGCTTGCCTAGGAAAATAAGTAGAACATGAAAGTTATGCTCCAGGAGAAAGCTAATTTTATACTCTGGAATGATTATTATAATTTGGCTTCTGCATTTATTTAATGGGATAGTGTGTTTAACTTCTAAAGCGTTTTTATGTACTAGAAAGTTATTTGAAGAAACCAAAAAATGAAGTGATTTCCACACTTCTCAAAAGAAGCTAAGGTAAAAGCAAGTTATCCGATAGTTATCTGCAGAACTTTTTATTAGTATCTTTGCCAACCATGTAGCTAGATTACTGTCAACATATTAGAGAAAAAAATGGAACTAAAGTTTAGAAGTGCTATTTTCTAAAGGGTACCTGTGTTACAGGAGCCAATGTGTTGATCTGGAAGGACTCGAAGATTTATTTAGTGTAAAGGGAATTTGGTTCAAGTCTTGGCTTTGTCTTTTCTGACTTTGTAACTTTCCTAAGATAATTTTCATATGTTTAATTTACAAAGTACTTGTCTATAAAACAGGCATAAAGTGTTAGTCAATATAACCATTTATTCTGAACATTGCTCATTAAGGAATATCTCAGAAACTTAATTTCCCCGTTATTTCCATGGAAATAATATTTTCCACCTCAGTGAGTTGCTTTGAACATTAAATTATATAATAGCCCGAGACCAGCCCAGGCAATGTGGCAAGACCTGGTCTCTACAATAAATCAAAAATAAGCCAGGTGTGGTAGCATGCACCTGTAGTTCTGGCGACCTGGAAGGCTGAGGCGGAAGGATTGCCGGAGCCCAGCAGGTTGACGCTGGGGTGGCCATGAGTGTGCTGCTGCACTCCAGCCTGGCTGACAGAGTGAGACTCCAACTCAAAAAAAAAACATTATACAATAGTGGTTCCATAGATAGTTGATATTAAAATTATTTTACCATTTTTAAAAATGTGAAAGAAAACATGGCAATATATTTATGAATGTTAGGAGTATAACCAAGGCTGATTATAACAGATGTGACTTAGTACTCATAGTGTTGGCTTAAAGGAAACCCACTGCACACATCAGAGATCTCACTTATTTCTTTCGGCTTATTTTCTTAATAGTGTTAGCTCTATCTTTAAAGGCACATTTGGCTTTCTGCCTTCTTATCTACATAGCACTTTAAAATATAAATGACTATTTTTTGCTGTTTCATGCTTGGTAATAACATAATTGGAAAGGCAATACTAGTATAAATAAGAAGATAAATGTAAGGTAATATCTGAGTAAAAGGTTGCGGTAAGCAAAGAAATTAAATGTTAAATTGAAACAGCCTTGCCCAGCTTTAATGATAGATTTAACATGTTCAAAAGATTATGCAATCTCTGAAATTATATTTTCAGAATACCTTTAGCTTTTTGTTTTTTTGTTTTTTGCCAAAAGCTTTATTTAGTTTGACCAGTGAGTCAAAGAGATTGTTAATTTTAAAAAATGCGTAATGTAATAAGTTTTTACGTAAGGTATAATGCTAGATTCCATGTGCTGCCTTAATTATCCATAAGCACAAGGGATATGTTACCTGCTTACTAATATGCACTTCTAAATTTGAAGCAATTGGCTTCTGGTTATTCTCACATAACTCAGGCAACCTTGCTGAATCTCGGTTTTTTCATGAGTAAAATAGACTTTTTTCATTCAGAGTCTAGACTGGAAAGAGAATTCAACACATGTTTTGAATGAGTGGGCTTTAATAAAGGGATGTTTACAGAGTTCAGAGCAGGGTTAAAGGAACCAATCTAAAGGCTATCAACAGTGGAAAGCCTCCACACTCCTAAACCTGAGGGACCAGGGGAGGAAATAATTTTATAGTATTTGGAATCAAGAAAGTAAGGTCAAGAATGGAGGCAGCTATTCCAGATGGGAGGAGGAAGGCAGAAGTAGGTTGGGCAAGAATTGTCCAGACCTCTCCCACTTCCCACCCTTAATTCTTCTTTCAGTGCATTCCTTTGGCTTAATCCGCTCGGAAAGACAGAAAGAAAGTCCAGGTGGTGCAGGCCAGAAGGATCACCCTCAGGGTACATCACAGGGCAAAAAAGGGTGGACAATGAATGGGTTGGGCAGGACAGCAAATAGAGAAGAGCCAGCACAGCATTGCAATTTATAGTTTCTGAGGTATCAGTCGGCTTTAATAATCTACAATTTTTATATGGGTAATTCTGCCATTTTCAAAAATATGCTGCTGTTTATGCTTTTATTAAGACAGAAAAGAAGCCGGGCTCGGTGGCTCAGCCTGTAATCCCGCACCTTGGGAGACTGAGGTGAGTGGATTGCCTGAGCCTGCGGGTTCGAGACCCGCCTGGGCAACTTGGCGAGACCTCATCTCTACAATAAATCAAAAACTAGCCGGGTATGGTAGCACGCGCCTGTAGTTCCAGCCACTCGGAAGGCTGAGGCGGAAGGATCACCGGAGCCCAGCAGGTCAGGCTGCGGTGGCCGGGAGCGGACACTGCACTCCAGTCTGGGCGACAGAGTGAGACTCCAACTAAAAAAAAAAAAAGACAGAAAAGAACAACTTTAGAGATTGAGTTAAATATATGTATGCACACAAGTCATATTCTTCAAAAGATACTGAATATAATTGGCAGACACACTCTAGAATGCCACTTATAATTTTTTTTTTTTTTGAGTCAGAGTCTGTGTCACCCAGACTAGAGTGCAGTGGCACGCTCACAGCCACCACAGTTTTGACCTGTTGGACTCAGGCGATCCTTCCGCCTCAGCCTCCAAAGTAGCTGGGACTCCAGGTGCCGGCCACTATGCCCAGCTACTTTTTTGTTTTATTGTAGAGGTGAGGTTTCGCCAAGTTGACCAGGCTGGTCTCAAACCCCTGGACTTAGGCAATCCTTTCGCCTCTGCCTCTCAAAGTGCTGGGATTACAGGCATGAGTCACTGCACCCAGCCACTTATAATTTTTAATCTGTGTAATATCTGAATATAATATGGTCTTTCTATGTTTGAGTTTATAAAAACAAAAACTAAAGTGTTTTGTATTTTGAGTAAACATTTCCTGTTTGATATTGCAAGGGTCACATTTTGATTTTGAAGAATTCCAGAAAACTTCTTTCTGTTCTATTGTAATTTTTTATACCAATTAGGCCACTGAGGAGGATTTGAAATTCTTACATGTTATGAGATAAGATCATGTGTAGGCAAGTCTTATGAATCAAATCAACCTATTGCTCAAGGCAAAAATAATAAAGTGATAATATTCAAAAGGACAAACATGTTCCCCAAAAACAACTCTCTAATTTAGATCAGTGGTTCCCAAAGCATGGTCCCTAAGAACTTATTAGAAATCCAAATTATCTGACTCCACCCATGCTTCCTGAATCACACCGGTAGAGTTCAGCAATCTGTATGTTAACAAGCCCTCTAGGGGAGTCTGATGAATTTTAAAATTTGAGAACACAAATTTAAACATTTTCATTTATTTTCATATTGAAATAAATCAATTGTAGTTCTATTATTTTCATTTTCAATGCTGGGAACATTATCTTTACTAACTTTTGCTTCCTTTTAAAGACAAATGTCTCAGCTATCTCTTTATTTACCCATCACCCATCAGTCCAAATGGACATTATTAACAAGCACAAGCCGGGCTCGGTGGCTCAGCCTGTAATCCCTTGCCTGGGGAG
>CAUYQG010048743.1:0-35843 GCA_963574415.1 Tarsius wallacei | reverse complement strand
TCAGCACCTCCTCAAGATATGCTGTTCCCTTACACAAGCATGGGTTCCTGCGCTGAGTGCCTCAGCTGGGGTGGGCCCAGAGCTCCAGAGCTCCAGAGCTCCAAAACTCCAAAGGGCAGGCGGTGAGCAGCAAAAGTGGCCCTGGATTGCTCACAGGGTATTTCAGCCAGAAATTGGATCAGTATTTCTGAGGGGCGGGTGCCCAGAGCCTCCCTGGGTGAGCGGCAGCTTGGTCTGGGTGAGACGCTGTAGCCAGGGAGGGAGCTGAGACCCGAGACTCCTGTGCATGTGGCAGCAGCCGGGCCACAATATCCCACCCTGCATGGGACTGAGGGTCCCTGGGCCTCGGACCAGTGTGGCTGGTGGTGGGCCGGGGGGTGGGGGAAGGAAAGCAAGGGTCTTTTTGGGAACTCACGTTTGGAGAATCTCACAATTCCACCTATGCCATCGCCATCTTACTGGAACTCTCATACTGTCTTTCAAAGAGGTTGCACTAGTTTGCTTCCCCACCAGCAATGCAGAAGCGTTCCTTTTTCCTCTGCATCCTAGCCAGCATCTGTTGTTGTTTGTTTTATTAATGATGGCCATTCTTACTGGGGTTAGGTGGTATCTTAATGTGGTTTTGATTTGCCTTTCTCTGATGAATAGTGAGGCTGACTGGCTGATCACATGCAGAAGATTGAAACAGGATCCCTACCTATCACCATACACAAAAATTAACTCTAAATGGATCAAAGACCTAGACATAAAACCTCAAACTATAAGAATCTTAGAAAATACAGCAGACACCTTTATGGAAATTGGTACTGACAACCAATTCCTGATCAAAACCCTAAGTGCCCATACCATAAGAAATAAAATAGACAAATGGGACCTTATCAAACTGATAAGCTTCTGCAAAGCAAAAGAAACCATCATGAGAGCAGTGAGACAGCCCACAAAAATATTTGCCAACTGCATATCTGACAAAGGTCAAACATCTAGGATCTACAAGGAACTCAAATGCTTCAAAAAGAAAAAAACAAATAGCCCCATTAAAAAGTGGGCAAAAGATATGAATTGACACCTCAAAAGAAGATATATGGGCAACCAACAGACAAATATCCCATTTTTTATTCCTTAGCTCTGCCCCAATCTCTGTAAATAGTCCCTTCCTTTAAATCAGTGCTTCTCAACCCTTGCTGTACATCATTATTACCAAGAGAGCTTTGGGAAACTACCAATGCGGGGACCCATTTCCCCAGAGATCAATGTAACAGACTGGGATGAGGCCTGGGTGCTGGTATTGTCTAAGAGCTCCACAGGTAATGAATCCCAAGTTGAGAACCACTTATTGAAACCATTTGAGTGAATTCTGGTTTCTGCCAAGACCCTGACTGATAGAGTGCCTCGTGAACCTTGCCTTTTGTCATTGTTATTACAACTACCACCATCTTTTTTTCTACTATGCTAATATTAACAGTTCTCCTCCATTTACAAATAAAGAAACTTTTTACAAAAAACTTAAGGAATTTTCTGAAAACTACATGGTTTCTAAGTGGCAGTTTCTAAGTGGACTTCAGTTTATTTGGCTCAAAAGCTCATTTTTAAAATAACTCTTTCTACTATGATATACTGTCAAGATCAGGTCTTCTCAAACTTTATTGTGCATTTGAAGCATTTGGCATCCTGTGTAAGTGCAGTGTTTGATTTGGTAGTTTTGATGCCTGAGAGTCTGCCTTTCTAACAGCCTCCCAAGTGATGCCAGTGCTGTAACAAGAGATTCTGCCACAGACTCACACTATCACATCTACCTACTTAGCTGCATTTGCACCCACATGCTCTGCCTTCCCATTGGTAACCATAGCTGGGACACTTGTGCTCACATTCAAATCCATCTCATCCAGGGCACCAAATCCCTTCAGCTCTTGCTCATCAAGAACATGTCTTCATTAATACTCTTCTCTGTTCTACATCATTATTTTTCTCCTCTGTCCTGAATTGTTTCATCAGCATAACATATAAACATCAATTTGTAATCTTAAAGAACTTACTCTGATTTCACTCCTTCCACCAACCTCTACCCCAATTTTTATACTTATTTGCTGAAATTATTCAGATTTTCCTTTTTTTTTTTTTTTGGTCCTACTGTGTTCTTCTCATTCTTAGGTCAACTCTGCCTTAATCATCTCTCATCAAAGTCATCAATAAGATATAGGTTGCTAAATCCATTAGTCAGTTCATCTCCACCTTACTTTTCATCCGCTTTTGGTACATTTATTAACTTCCTTCCCCTTAGTAAGTCTTCATTTTGGTCTTTAGAACACCATATTCTCTTGGTTTTGCTTCCACTTCACTAATACTTCTTCTGTCTTCCTCTCTGGTCCCTCCTCTTATCTCTGACCTCTTAACTTGGGCATGATCCAGGGCTCAGTTTTTGTTTTTTTTTTCCTTTATCTACATTTCCTCTTTTGATGACGCCCTCCAGAAGCATGGCTTAAATGCCATACATATGCCAAATTTATACCTCTGGCTCAGATCTTGTGCCCGAAATCCAGACTCATAAATTCAGCCACCTATGCAACATCTCTACTGGGATACCTAATAGGCATTTCTAACACAACATATTCAAGACTGAACTTCTGGTATTCTTCACTAGGTTTATTTTATCCTGCTTTCTTCATCTCAGTTGATGCACCTCCATCCTTCCAGTTGCTCAGACCAAACATCTTGAAGCCATCATTGATTTGCTTCTTTCCTTCACACTTCACACCAACACTAACACGCAATCCTATTGGCTCTTCACAACATATCCAGAATCCTGTACTTGTAACTACCTCTCTTGCTACTACTACCTCTCTTTTCTGAGCCCCTTGCTTAAGTTAACTGTAATAGCCTTTAACGATGCCTTGATTCTATACTTGCTATCCAACATCCACAGTCTCTTTCAATGAAGCAGAGTGATCTTTTTAAAATATGTGCTGGGTCATATAGCTCCATTGCTTGATGTACTGTAAAAGATTATTCATTTCACTAAGTACAAGCCAAAGTTCTTGTATCAGTCAAAAGGGTCTACACAACTCACCTCCCCTCTTACCCCCTCTAGATTTGCTTCTTTGACTTTACATTCTACTACTTTTCTGCTTGATCACTCCTCTTCAGGCATATTGGTTTCCTTGATGCTCCTTGAAGGCATGCTCTTGCCTTCTTGCCTTTGCACTGGCTTTTCCTTATTCCTAGAATCTTCTTCCTTGAGTATCTGTGTGGATAGTTCTCTTATCTCCTTCAAGCCTTTGCTTACATGTTACCTTCTCAGTGAGTCTCGTCCTGATCATCCTATTTAAAATTGCAACTTTCTTCTCCACCCACTTCCTCTCTCTAGCTTTCCTGACTTATATTAGTGTGCTTAATTTTTTTTTTTTTTTACAATATGCAATCCCTTTATTTATTGTGCTTGGTATTTATAGACTGTAGTATACATTTTCAGAAGAATAAGCATCCTTGTATTGTTTCCTAACATTTTAAGTCACCAAAAAGTGCCTAGCACGTAGTGATACTTAAAAAGTTTTGTGGAAAAAAATTAATGAATAAAAGAACAATTGGTTATTATAATTTTAAGATGGCAGATAACAGAATAAAGTCAAGAACCAAGAGTCTGAGTGTCCTAAGTATGGTAATAACACTCAGATACAATGCATACACACACAAAAAAACACAAATCCCATCTCTTTCTTGACCTATGTTCCTGTCTAGGTCCAAATAAATAACTTCTGGCTATTCAGGAGTAAAATCCATTGATATGTGAGAAAGATCTCTTCCCCTAAGCTTTGGTCTCATCTAATAAACCCAGCAAAGTGAACAGCTATTTCCTATTTTCTGTGCTCAACAGCATTTTCCAAGATTTTATAGTATATAAAAAATGTTTCACAGCATGGAATTTGGGCTATTAACAGAATGCATAGGGGAATCTATAGGGGTTGGGGAAATGTTTAGCATTTCACTGCACAGCACCCTCAGGGTAATGTTCTCAAGAAGAATCAATAATTGGAGGCCAACTAAATAGCTTTGTTCCCCTCAAATATGAACCTGGTTACTTTATCAGGGAAACAGATGTTTATTGCTTTCAGGCAGAAAATAATAAGTCAGGCAGGTTTACAAGCCCCTTTTCCATCTTGAAAGCATTTTTGTCAGCTTCTTCATTCTCAGAGAAAATTACCAAATCAAGCCCTGAAAGGTAGATGATTAGTGGGCGTCACACTTGGCATCTCATTTCTTCTTTCTGGCCAGGGATGTGGAGATGGTATTGACCTCCCACTTAGGGAAAAACACATTTTTGACAATGGAGTTGTCTCAGGGATTTTTCTTGGAGCACAAAAACCAGGTACCCATATGCTAATGTAGAAAAGCAAAGGAACATTGCATGAGGCACTCAGAACAGCTTGGATCATGGCTTACAAACAGCGATACAATAGCTGGCTTTTATTGTGAGGGAGAAAAGACTCATATTCTCCCTACAAAAGTTATTTGGATCAGGATAAAAATATGTCACATAGAAAATCTCTTCATCCTTTTTGATTAATCTTTTGAGAAACAGTTTCTATACTTTTTAGGAAAATTTGGGAAGGAAAAATGATGGTTACAATAAGTGGTCAGAGTTTTTGAAAGTCAAAATGTCAAATTCAGAGAGAACTCCATAATGTTCTTCCAACATAGAGGGATACTAATGACTGCACTAACTTTCAAGCATTATAATAATGAGTTAAAAAATACGTGAAGTGACTGTGTGGAAAGAGCATCGCAGCCGGGCTCGGTGCCTCAGCCTGTAATCCTGCGCCTTGGGAGGCTGAGGTGAGTGGATTGCCTGAGCCCGTGGGTTCGAGACCCACCTGGGCAACTTGGCGAGACCTCATCTCTACAATCAACCAAAAAATTAGCCGGGCGTGGTAGCGCAAACCTGTAGTTCCAGCTCCTTGGAAGGCTGAGGCGGAAGGATCGCTGGAGCCCAGCAGGTCGAGGCTGTGGTGGCCAGGAACGGCCACTGCAATCCATTATGGGCAAAATAGTTAGAATCCAAATAAAAAAAAAAAAAAAAAAAAAAAAAAAAGAAGTGCTTACAAACAAAATCACCCAATCAGCTTTTTATGCCTCTCTCCTAAATAAGAGTAGAGAGTCAAGGATCATCAGACATTGGAGGAAAAGTTTTGATTTGAAAGTCAGAAACCAAGGTAAATAAATAGGGAGAGGAAGAGGGAAGGACAGAGAGAAAAACAATAGTAACGCAGGGACCACCAGAAAAAAAAATACTGAAAAAAGAAAGAAAGAGCTGAGTGGAGAAAAGAAAGAGAGGATGAAGGGAAGAAAAAGAAAGAAGAGAAAATAAAAAAAGAAGGGAAATAAACAAAAATAGAAGATACTCCACCCAGAAGCAAGGAAAGAAGCTACAAAAAGGATGTTTGGAGGAAAAAAAAGAGCTTTTGGAAATCAGAATGTGATAGCAGCATATAAATTTCAATAAAAAACTTAGATGATTAAGGAGCTTTATCAGAAAACAGAAGAAAAATAAAGGAGAGAAAATACATAAATATTAGAGTACTGTTTGAGGAATTCCAGTAACTACCTACAAAAAGCTCAGAAAGACAGTACAAAAATGGAAAGAAGAACATTATCAAAGAAACTATTTTTGGGAAAATTTCCCTACACTGAAGGGCACAAATTTCAGATTAAAAGAATCTACAACATACCTGATAAGCAAAATAGAAAGAGCCACATAAAGGGTTACTGGGGACAGGAAGAAGATCTTAAGAGTATCAAGGCTGAAAAAAAGAAGGGCCAATAAAAGGACTAGATATTTCGTAGGCACTGAACTTTTCAAAAGTTGCAAGGAAAGCTAGAGTAAAGTGGAACGCAAGTGTCAAAATTGGAGGGAAATCTATGTGCGTCCAAAATATAAATCAAACTCAAATACAAGGTCTCAGCATGTTGACCTCTCATCTATCTTTTCCCAGGAAGTTCCTGGAAAAAAATGTTCCACCAGAATGAGGGAGTGAGCCTCAAAAAGGGCACGAGTCCAACAAACGAGAGTCAAAGGAATCCCTGGGCTGATGGGGAAGGGCAGTCCCAGGACAGCAGCTGTTCAGGAAACACAGCGCTCAACCCGTCCAGATGGGGACAGGAGGAGGGCTGGCTGTGGGAGCGAAAATTCAAGCAGATGATGAACATGAGGGCTGCCCCCAAGGGGTCTGTGTGGAGGAGGAGATGGACCACTCTGGTACAGAGTTTGGGGTGAATTAGGGATAGACGAACAGGAAGCTAAGCAAATGGAAAAAAGAGACAATTATGAACTCCCGGGGAAACAAAAAAATTGTGAAAGAAAGAAAATATAATCATCTCACATCACATGTCTCTGCTGTGAATCCTATTTACATAGGAATAAAAATGTAAACCCAGAATGCTCATCTAACCAAAACTTAAGATAGAAAATATAGGAGGATGAAAAAAGGAAGTACGTTTGTTTGGGTATGTTAGGGGTTAGGGAGGTACAAGAGCGAAACTCTCATTTTCCCTAGTAGGAAATGAATAGATATTTAAATTGGGAAAAAAGGAACAGCAGCATCAGAGTGTTAATTAGAAACATGAAAAAAAATGTCCGAAGTGGCTCATACTGTGAGAATTGCTTCTGAAGTGGGGAAATTGGAGGTGGGAAGGGTGGACCTGGGCACTGATTTTTTTTTTTAATAAACAAAATGCATGAAAGCTTATTGCAAAAAAATTGGAAACAACAGAAAAGTAAAAATGAGAAAAGAATCCTTATACTCCCTACACCCAAGCATTAACACTATTTACAAAAGCATTTTCCCATTCATTTTTCATGTATATTTTCACGGCAATGTATTATTTTATAGTAGATAAGATTATGGGGCTTAGTTGTAACAGTTTATGCTGTTCCTCAGTATTTTATTAGGAAAAATTTCACACCTAGAGATAAGTAGAAAGAATTGTAGGCCAGGCATAGTGGCTCAAGCCTGTATTCCCAGCACTTGGGAGGCTGAGGTGAGGGGATTGCCTGAGCCCATGGGTTCGAGAACAGCCTGGACAACTTGGCGAGACCTCATCTCTGCAATTAAAAAAAAAAATTAGCTGGGCGTGGTAGCGCACACCTGTAGTTCCAGCTACGTGGAAGCCTGAGGCAGAAAGGATTGCCAGAGCCCAGAAAGTTGACACTGGGGTGGCTGTGAGTGTGCCACTGCACTCAGCCTGAGCGACAGAGTGAGACTCCAACTCAAAAAACAAAAAACAAAAAACAAAAGGAAAGAACTGTACAGTGAACATCATATATCCACTACCGAGGTTTTACCTTTAACATTTAACTACACTTGTTTTCCAGACTTCTGTCAGTCTATCTATTCCTTTATCCATCCATTATCTATTTCATGGTTTGAGGCATTTCAAAGTAAGTTGCAGTCTTTGGTATACTTCATCTTAAACATGCCATCAGACATACCATCAACTAGAGTTCAGTATCTGTTTATGGTTCTTTTTCTTAAGTTCATCTTGTATATCATGAGATACACCAACCTTAAGCACATCACTTGCTAAGTTTTGATAAATGCATACTCCAATGTAACCCAAGTCCCTATCAAGATGTGGAACATAGCAATCACTCCAGAGAATTCCCCATTCTCCTTTCCCTCTCAATCCGTATCTCTGTTCCCTATTCCCACCGTAGCAGTTTACTGATTTTTAAAGCCTATTCCAAAACCTCATATAATTGAAATAACAGAAATGTGCTCTTATTGTAAAAGGATTTTTTACCCAGGAAAATGATCCATTCATGTTGATCATGGATAAGATTCATCTATGTTGTGGCACCTATCATATTCCTTTATCTTGTTGGGTAGTGTTCCAATTTATGAATGCACAGCTATTGTTTATCCATGCTCCTTCTGGACACCTGGGCTGTTACCAATTTTTTTTTTTTTTTGCCTATTAAGAATAAAATTGCTATGAACATTCTTGTAAACTTTTTCTTAATGACATGTTTTCATTTCATTTGGGTAAATAGCAGTGGAATTGCTTTGTCATAGGATAGATGTCTATTTAGCTATATATGAAACTGCCAGATTTTCTAAAATAAACCAGATACATAGGGATATTAAAATTTTATGTAATTTTTCAAAGGAATGCATCTACTTCAATTTGTTGGCATAAAGTGGTTCATAATATTCCCTTAGAGTATTTTTAATGTCTGTGCAATCTATAGTGAGAATTCCTCTTTTGTTCTCTATACTGGTGATTTTTGTTCTCTCTCTCGGGATTTTTCAAATTTGTTGCTCTATATAAAGAAAAAAAAATTTTAATGGACAAGGCCTCAATGTGTCGCCCAGGCTGGAGTGTAGTGGCAAATTATAGCTCACTACAGCCTTGGACTACTGGGCTCAAGTGATCTTCCTGCTTCAGCTTCCCAAGTACCTGGGACAAACTACTGCACTCAGCTAATTATAAAACAAGTTTTTAGAGGTGAGGTCTCACTTTGTTGCCCAGTTGGGTCTTGAACTCCTGGCCTCAAGTGATCCTCAGCCTCTAGAGTAGCTGGGATTAGAGAAACATAGATTATTTTTAATTGTATTGTTTAATTTACAAATGTTTAGGTGTTTCATAGATGGTTTTGTTACTGATATCTAACTTAATTTCTTCGTTGTCAAAAAACATACTCTGCATGATTTCAGTACTTTCAAATTCACTGAGATTTGTTTTACAGCTGAGCATATGGTCTAACTTGGTTAATATTCCATGTACACTTGAAAAGAATGCATGTTTGATTGTATTTTGTAAATGTTGATTAAGTCAAGCTGTTGGATAGTGTCATTCAAATCTTCTATAACCTTACTGTATTTATTTTGATCTAGTCTTATTAATTACTGAAAGAGGAATTTTCAAATCTCCAACTATGATAGAGGGTTTTTCTGTTTTTCCTCCTTTGGTTCTGTTAGTTTTTTCTTTGTGTATTTTGAATCTCTGGTATTAGGTACTGTATTAGTTCTCCACTGTTGCTCTAAACAAGTTATCACAGACAGTAGCTTAAAACAATCCAGATGTATTAACTTAGGGTCTAGAAGTTAGAAATCAATATGAGTCACACTGACCTAAAACAAAGTACTGGGAGGCCACCTTCCTTCTGGGGATGCTAGGGAAGATCCATTTTCTTGCCTTTTCTGGCTTCTGTGATGCTGCCCACAATCCTTGGCTCCTGGTCCTTTCCTCCATCTTCAAATCCAGTAGTGGAGGTCAAGTCCTGCTTGCTTGCCTCACTCTAACCTCCTCACCTATATAAACCGCCCAATGCCTCCTCTTCTCTGCATCCTCTTCCACTCTTGTGGTTATGTTGGATCCATCTGGGTATTCTAGAATAAGTTCCCTACTTTAAGGTCAGATGGTAAGTAATCTTAATTCCATCTGCAACCTTAATTTCCCTTTGCCATATAATGGGACATATTTATAGGTTCTGGAGATTAGGATGCAAATATCACAGGAGCATACATTTATGATTATTATCTCTCCTGATGAATTGACCCTTATATCACTCTAAGTAGTCTCTTTTTTACACTCATTTTAGGAAGTCTACTTTGTGTGCCATTAATAACAGCCTACCAACTTTTTATGATAACTCCTTGCATGATATATCATTTTCATCCTTTATTTTCCATCTATATATGTCTTTATTTTTAAAGTGTGTCTCTTGTAGGCAGAACATAATTGAGCCTTCCATAGCAATCAGTCTGACAATCTTTGTCTTTTAATTATACTCTTTAGAACATTTACACTTAATATAATTATTGATGTGGTTGTGGTTTGGTCTCCCATTTTGCTATTTGTTTTCTGTTTTTCTCATTTATTTTTTGTTCCTCTGTTTCACCTTTACTGCTTTTTTGAGGTTAATTAAATATTTCTTGATATTACATTTTAAATCCAATATGGCTTTTTAGCTATACCTTTTGTCATTATTTTTAATGATTTCTCTAGGAATATAAATTTCTTTTTTTTCTTATTTTATTCAATTTATTTTTTTAATTTCAAAATATGGGGCACAATTCAGGTTAGGTATACAAATGTTCATTATGCAGGTACCCTTGCTGAAGAGGTGTGCCCCACCCCCCCCAGCAGATTCCTACTACTGCCAGTCCCATCCTCCCCTCCCGGCAGTTTCCCGCTACTGCCAATCCTTTTCTTATAGTGGAATATAATTTTCACCCTTACTTATTACAGTCTTATAGTAAATATTGTACTACTTAATGTAAAAGAACTTTGCAACAGTAAATTCCATTTACTGCTACCACCTCCCTTCCTTATCCCTTTTGGTATTAGTGTCACGTATTTTTATATCTCTGTATGTAATCAACACCAAAATACAACTTACATTTTTGCATTAGAGCCATTTTTTTAAATAAAGAAAAGAATAGTCTTGATTTAGCCACAAATGTACCATCTCCAACGCTCTTTATTTTTTGAGATTCAAGTTTCCTTCTGGTGCTACTGCCTTTCTGTCTGAAGACCTTTCTTTAGCATTTCTTATAATACAGATTTCCTGGCTTTCATTGATCAAAAACATCTCCATTTCACTTTCATTTTTGAGAATATTTTTGTTAGTTATGGACTTCTGGTTTGACCTTTTTTCTTTAGCACTTTAAAGATGTTCTGTTGTCTTCTGTCTTCCATTGTTTCTGATGTCAAATCAGTCATCTGTTGTGTCTTTGTTCCCTATATGTAAAGTTATAATTGTCTGAGTGCTTTAAAGATTTTCACCTTGTGTTTTGTTCTCAGCAGTTTGACTATAATATGCCTAGGTATGATTTCGTTGTATTTATTCTTCTTAGGTTTTGCCTAGCTTCTTAGATCTGTAAGTTAATGTTTTTCATCACATTTAGAAGTTCAGCTTTGGATTAAAAAAACAATTCTGTACATTCTCTTTCTCCTGTTCTTCTGAATTCTAATTATGCATATGTTAGACACTGCATATTAGAAATAATGTCACTGGAATTTTGTTCATTTTTCACAATTTTTTCTCTTTGTTCTTTAAATTGTTTGATTTCTATTGCTCAGTAGGCAAGTTAACTCTTTCTTCTGTAGTTTCCAATCTCTTGTTAAGCCCATCCAGTGAGTTTTTCATTTCAGATATTCTTGTTTTCACTTCAAGAATTCCATTTTTAATAGTTTCCACTTCGCTGCTGATATTTCTCTATGTATTTACTCCATAAAGATATTTCCCCCTTAACTCTGACTACTTATATTAGCTTTATTAAAATCTTTGTCAGCAAATTCCAATATCTGGATCATCTCAGGGTTTCTATTTATTGTTCATTCTCTTGGCTACAGGTTACATTTTCCTGTTTCTTTACATGTCTAGTAATTTTTTCATTGTATACTATGAAATGTGGATGTTTATACTGTAGAAACAGAAGAGTGTTGGTTTTAAATCTAGCAAAAAGTTGAATGAATGATTGGTCATCTCTTTCTTAAGGAGGCATCAGTTTACACTTTGCTTGGGAAAGTCTGTTTTGATTACACTTGAGTCTTAGGGTAATTCCTTAGCCCTGAGACGTAGACTTACTCCTAAGGCATAACTCCTTTTGGTTTTGCTGGAAAGAACAAGGTGTTTATCAAGTCCCTTTAAATTTGTGAGATTAATATTCAGTCTCTGCCTCTCATATGTCAGACAGCAGCTGAAATCTCTGTTCAACTTTTTCAGACTTCCAGCTGTTGCATTCCACCAGGCTCCTTGGACTCCCCCATGGACTCCCCCATTTCAGGGATCAAAGATTTGGGGGATGTTGATGTGCATATTCAGTGTTTTTTTTCCCTGTATTTCCTCCTTTTTGAGATTTCCATCCTCAGTTTCCAGTTTCTGACTCCTTCTCCTGACACCTCTAGCCAATATGACCATGAATCTATTTGAGGTCTAGTTACCTCATACCGCACAGATTGTTAAGTAACCATAGTAGAAAAGTCATATGAAAGTAAATTTTATCTAGTACCATTTATTTCTTTCAATGGTTGAATACTTTGCTCTGGTTTCTGCCTTTTTTCGTCACTCTCCACTTTTTTTTTTAAACTTTGTCCAGATTTCATTGTTGCTATCTATGAGAAGGTTATTCTGATACAAGGTACTCCACTATGCTTGTAATTTTAGCTTCATCTCATTAACTCTTGCTGGGTTTTCTACATGGGTTGGTGGGCAGGACCAAGGATTAAGTCATATGCCTTTGATCTTAAAATATAGCAAATCCACGAACATGCTTCCAAATAAAAATAGTTTAACTACAGAGATCTGTTTATTCATGACTTCACACTCAGAATTCTAGCTGTTCAAGCTCCAAGCTCAACATCCCATTATTGAATTGATTCTATTGGCCATGTATATATCCATATAGTGACGTATGACAAATTCTATGTTAGTTCTCCCTTTTTTTCTCCCTAACAATGACTCTTGATTTCTTTACATTGTTAAGAAAAGCTCACCTCAGCATTTCTCAGGGTTGGAGAAACATGGCATTTGGCTTTAATTCTCACTGAGTCCTCCTGGCCAGGATTCTTCCATGTCTTTTCCAAATCTTGACTGAAAACTATGGCTGGAAGGGATAAATCGTAGATTCCAGGTGCTACTTGTCCCCAAATGAGTGCTGATCCTGGAGCCAAAAAACCCACAACTCCCTGCCTGTTTTGGGGGGGTAGTTTTGGAATAGTTGCAAACATGTGATATTTATCTTGAGACATAGCCAACATTTTTATAAGTAACCAATATACAAAATATATTTATTAAAAAATGTATTCTTCCATTATTAAAAAAAATACTCTGCTCATGTCATTCCACTACTGCCAGGGAGAGTACTTGAATAGAAAGGAAAAGCTTTCTCTGATTCCTACCTGTCAGCCATGATAATTATAGCCAGACAGTCTTAGCCAATACTTTTCTTATACTCTCATTATCTCTCCCTACAAATCCTATAAATTCTTCAAGTTTCAGCCTTTATGCTACATTATCCAGATAGCCCTTTTGGTGAGGTCGCTGAACACAATTTCAGTAAAAGAACATTATCTTGTTATCAAAGCAGTAATAGTTAACACAAAAGCTCTTGGAGTAAGACAGACTCAATTTCAAGTCCAAAATTTCCCACTTGCTATAAAATGCTTGGCTTTTCTATAACTTCCTCTAAGTTGTAGTAAAATAGAGATAAAAATAGTCTCTACCTTTGTTTTTTATTGTTGTTATGAAGATTAGTGGTGATAAGGCATGTCAAGTTTGAGAACAGATCCTGGTACATTGCTATTATTTTTATTATCATTATTGTTGCTATCATTGTTTCTTCCCCATAGTAAATGCCAGCTGGGCTCAGTGGCTCAGCCTGTAATCCCGCGCCTTGGGAGGCAGAAGTGAGTGGACTGCCTGAGCCCACAGGTTCGAGATCCGCCTGGGCAACTTGGCGAGACCTCATCTCTACAATAAATCAAAAAATCAGCCGGACGTGGTAGCGCACACCTGTAGTTCCAGCTACTTGGAAGACTGAGGCGGAAGGATCGCCGGAGCCCAGCAGGTTGAGGCTGCAGCGGCCGGGAGCGGCCACTGCACTCCAGTCAGGGCGACAGAGTGAGACTCCAACTCAAAAAAAAAAAAAAAAAGAAAGAAAGTAAATGTCAAATAAACTACTGACTTGGTGAATTGAATAAGTGCAATTCCGGTGGAAGAAAAAAAAATTACAACACAAGTCATGAGGAAAAGATGATTGTAAGTTATTATAAGTGCTATAAAAAAAACAACAAACAAAAACAACAAAGAGCTAAGGAAAAGAATGTCAAGGGACCTGTTTTGGATAGGGTTGTCAAGGAAGGCCTCTCTGAGGAGACGATACGTAAGGTGAGACTTAAAAGGCAAGAAGGGGTTGCTCACACAAAGGGTAAGGAGAACAGCATGTTCAGGCGGAGGGAGTAGCAGATACAAAGATCCTGAGGCAGACATGTGCAGGGAACTTCCAAGAATGGAAGGACCAGCAGTGTGCGGGGACAGGGTGAGGAGGGCGGGAAGGGCACCATGAGAGCAGAAGGCAGCAGAAGCCAACACGAAAACCTAGAGTGGACGGTTTGGTTTTTAGTCTAGGTGCAGAGGGAAGATACCGTTGGGTTTTAAGCAAGGGAAAGACAAAGTCCTCACACTTCCTCAGTCCACGACTCACAGAAACAAACTGAGAACCAACATTTGCAACTTGTTATTTAGAGAAACTAAGAGTATAAAAGCAGACTAAGATATTTCCCATTTGATTGAAGTTATTGATTGCCAACCAACCAGAAACGCTTTGGGGATATTTGATAAAGATTTCATCTACTTATTTTTCTTTTACACCCATCACAAATCTGCAATGGATAGTGGGATCCACTTCAAACAGGATTGATAAGAGGAGCACATGCACCAGACAGGAAGGGTTAGGGTCACTGAGAAGGAGGACCACAGTCGAGGCTGAGGAGGGAGCTTGAGGGCACAAATGTCTGCACCATGAGCACCACCTTGGACGGGAGGGGGTTTGGAAGATGTGGGATAGCTTTCCTAAAGAAGAGAATTCCAGTATGAAATTAATGAGACAGTGATTTGTGCTGAACATTCTGGAACACATGCCTGACAGAGACTTAAAGGGTATTTAGGTTTATGTATCAGATCATTATATATTTTCAAGTCATCCTTGGGGTGACAGGTGTTTGCCACTGTGAGCTTCTTCCTGGAATGCTGGAGTTGATTCCCTCTCTTGGAGCTGCTTTGTTTAGATATCCGTTTGCTTTAAACTGCCTCACTCGGCACTAATTAAGACCACTGCCATTAACATAACAAACTGTTTCTATTTTCACATGATTTATCGAGCAATTAAAATGATTTCCTCTCTTGTACAAGGGAATTGATTCCCAAAGGAAAAGCCTACAGGGAATGTTGGTGAGCTTAGATCCCCGTTACCTGTTCACCTATGACAGATTCACTTTAACATGTATGTAATCGTTGAACTCCAAAAAGTGTCAGTGGTTTTTGCTTTGTTTTGTTTTTCTGAAAACAACACAATAAAATTTTAGTGCTACGAGAAAGCATGTACCACAAAAATAGTGGTGCCGTGAGTTTTTTAAACTTTTTTCCTGGAGGATGAAGGATAGCTTACTAAATGCCAGTTATGAGTTTGGTGACAACCAATTATTTTCCATTTCATAGCAGCTGATGAGTAACAGCTAAAGTGGTGAATACCTACTGTTGCCAGGTAACTGCATCCACCGTGCTTCCTGCCACCTTCATGAATCTGGAAGGAGTAGAAAGAAAAAGATATTGCAGCTTAAAGTAAACTATATCCCCAAGGTCAAAATAAAATAAATCAAAGCATGGATTAGACCAATCCCTAAACACGATGCTCTCTGAGAGGGTCCGTGGCTATCAGAGGTCAAATGGTAAAGAAGGTGGGGAACCTTCCTTCTGGCTCCCTACACATTCCTCACCACCTGGAAATCAAGACCCATTGAGGCATCCTATCTCCATCTGCCTTTCCAGGCCCATGCCTGATGATTCCCACATCGACTTCCCTATAATCAAAACTTGTCCCATTTCCTATTCTCTAAAGACTCTGGTTTCTGCTAGGAAACAAACAATAATATTTCCCAAGGATGACAGCATAAAAGATTCCTTTGAAAAACAGCAGACTTTCTTGGAGAGGGCCTGGGAACACCCAATGTATTTATACAAGTGTAAAGCACTATGAAGGTGAAGGGCTGCCACACCTTTCTGAGTGTAGAAACCTGAGCATTACGAACAGACATCCCTTCACTGATGGAGCAGTTAAGCCTAGAACTGAGTGTTCTATGACAAGCACACTCAGCTCAAAAGGGACCCAAAATTGGCTCCATGTGATAAAGCACACATCAAAGCCTTGCTGGCAATTCCCCACTGTCCCGTACTCCACCATCCTGTGTTTGGTTTCCGGAAAACCAAAGGGTCAGGAGGATGCATCTGGGGACTCACATGTCTGTGAATAAATTAATTATCCACCTACCTCCCTCTCCCCGTCCACATGCTCTGAAGCCATGTGCTATCGTGGTTATTACCACTATTTGAGAAAGTTGCTACCCAGGCAGGGAAATCAAAAGGAACATCAAAAGTTCTTTAAGATACTCCTTTTAGCCTGAGGCCATGGAGAACAACATTTCTTCAGAGGGAAGCCATCTTTAATGGTACTTATTAACTGAAGACTTCTTCCACAGGGGAGGAAGGTAGTGTTTTGTCTAGAAGTATTTTGTCCCTGCTCTCCCCAGCATAATTTGTAGGCAGATGCCCATTGTCTCCACTGTGTGGACTGCCATGTGCTGTCAGAACAGAGGCTCTGCCTTGCTGTGATGGCGAGAGGACTGAGTCTCTCTGCTGCAGAGGACGAGAGGAGCATGAGGGCTGGATGCCAGGGCTGTTGGTTAGCATCACAGTGAAGTCTATGAAAGAAGAGAAAAGAAAAGAATAAAGGGAAGGAGAGGAGGGGACTCGCCCCATGGGAAGGGGGGAGTAAAAGAGAGGAGGAAGAGGAGGAGGAGGAAGAGGAAGAGGAGGAAGAGGAGGAGAAAGAGGAGGAAGCAGCCACAGCAGCCCTGGCTTGGCTCTTGTCTGCACGATTTTGTCTTTTTTCACCAGTACCAATCAGCAGTCCCTGAGGAAGAATGTGGAAGTCGGCAGACGAGGGTGATCGAGGAACGGAATTGGTCTGATAGGCAGGGCCAAAATGTCCATGTGGCTTGGAGGGAATATAACATTTACTGAGTACCTACTGAGTACCAGTCATTCACATGTGTTCTTTCTAATAATTCTCAAAATTGCTTTGCTTGGTGAGTTGGATATTGTCAGCCCCATTCTACAGATTACTAGCTTCCCTGCTGGCTGCAGAAGGGCATCTCCCAACACCCCAGTATGCCAGCTCTGATGGTGCCATGTTCCCATCTTAGCGGCTCTCCTTGGGAAGCAGGGCACAGGTACCTACCATTTTGGAAAGCCGGAGACTTCTCTTTCTCTTTACCTCACTTCCTTTCCCCAGTCCAGGAAAAGCTCTTCTGAATTTGGAAGAGCAGCTAAACTTTCCTCACTATCTCTGACCCTCCGGAGGCCTATAGGGTGCCTCTTCGGGAATTCAAAAGCCAGATAGATTTGTGCACTTTTTGCCTTTTCCACCCTGCTATGTGCCACCCCTGAGTCAACAAGCACATGCCAGCTATCTGCTTGAATGGAGAGAAGAAAAGTAGAAAAATACAGGAAGAGAGAAATCAGATCAGAATCCAAAATACCACTATCCCTACCACATACGTACTCTAAGCCAGCGGTCCCCAACCTTTTTGGCATCGGGGACTGGTTTCGTGGAAGACAATTTTTTGGAGGGGGGCGGATCATTAGGCATTAGATTCCCATAAGGAGCCTGCAACCTAGATCCCTCACATGCGCAGTTCACAGGAGGGTCGTGCTCCTATGAGAATCTAGGATATGCCATGGCATATCCGACAGGAGCGTAGCTCTGCACTCCTGCAGCTCACCCCCTGCTGTGCGGCCAGTTCCTAACAGGCCACAGACTTGGATGGTCCACTGTCCCGGGGGGTTGTGGACCCCTGCTGTAAGCAGTGAAGTTGGATGATGAGCTTAGTGAAGTAGGTGGCCCCAAAGTAAAGAGGGGGAGATGAAATTTTGCATCTCCTTCCTAGGATATTTGAAAAATGAGAAAACCTAGATGATCTTGGATGCAAGTGTCATTTAAAGAAAAAAAAGAAAGAAAAAATTTTAAATATGTATTTACATGAGATTTACACCTCCAAAATAATTTCTACAATTTCTGAAATGGAAATTTTTATGTAAAACTGTCTTCATGTTCATATATAAACAACCATCATTAAAATGACACATTTATAAAGATTTCTCATGATAAAATATTCCCCAGTTTCTTATCTGTGTAATTTTCCATAATCCTGAAAACAGCCCAGTCGGGTAGACATTCCTACATTACAGTGGGAGAGGCTGAGTCTCCCTGAGGTTAAGTGACTTGCTCAATTCACAGAGCTAAGCCCAGGTTCTCTGATTCTAAATACTACCCTCCTTCTAGTATCTGATGCTGCCTCCAAGCTGTTTTCACTAAGGTAAGAAGTACAGTACAACTCTAGGAAGCAAAAAATCTGTTGAACTTCTGCCTTGAGAAAACACTACCGTATTACAGAAAATGGTAAAAGCCTGAGCACGTTCTTTGCTTGTTAGCCTCCTTTAATGGATGTGAGCACTTCAGTACTTATTTGTAAGACAACATGCTAAATGCAGGTTTCAAAACGTGACTGGCTCAAGGCCTTGCTACCAGGAGACAGATGGTAGACAATTGGCTATTCATGTTTCTGTGTGCTGTACTGCTGGTGCAAACCAACTGCTGTGAGACTGAGTCAAGGGAACAGTTAGGCTTACCTTCCATGGTGTTAGAAGATAGGATACTGATTGGGAAAATCTTCATATCATACACAACATTGAATCTGACATTGAAAGAAGGGAAGGATTTTGCCATGAGGAATAGCCCAGGCAAAGAATGGCCCAAGCATAGCAAGGAAGGGTCAAAGTGAGCTGTGTTCTCAGGAGTTCAGTATGTCTGGACATCAGGGAATAAGTTAGGGAATGGCAGGAGGGCAGGCTGGTCAGCTTACCAGGAGCTTCCTGTGATGCCTCTACAAGTCTGGCCTTGACCCTGAATGAGGTACAAGTCCAGGTACTATTTATCTTGTCACAGGCTAGCATGCAACATAGTACTGTAAGATATAGCTAGCTTGTCCTCCACATATTTTAGTTGGGCTTATTGTGTGTTCAAACATAAGCAAGAGAGTGTCAGGATCCGATTTGAGTTTTAGGAAGATCACTCTGGCTATGGTACAGATGAAAGGCACTGTTGTAGATAAACTGCCAGGGGATTACTGCAGAGAGATGGGAGGCTTTGAAATGTGGGAATGAAAAAAAAGAAAGACATTTTAGAAACACTGCTGTGCACTCAAGAGGAAGAAAGGATACACAGTCTTAATTGCAGCAATGAATACTGTTGCCCAAGATGAGGAGCCCAGGAGAGGTCTGATAATGTTGGTGAATATATTCTAACCCTCCTAAACATGCCTCAAAGAACTTGGAGTAAATAGTCATTGATATTAACAGCTATGCATTTGCAAGAAAATTAGACCAACGAAACCATTAATGTCCTGCTTGGCTAGAAGGCTCTGGACAGGCACTTAATAACTCTTCTGGGGTCTTGATGATACTAAATCTGGAGAGCCTCATAAGCACCAGATATTTGTTCTTCTATGTATGAAAATTAAGACTTCAAATTATGTTCCATTATCTCAAGGAATATGATAAAAAGCACGAGAAAACTATAGTTAGTGACATCTAAAGTAATGTTCATGTTTTTTCTCCACACCTGCACCCCAAGTCCCTCAAAGAAAATCCATAAAATCTATAATTAAATATGAAATATGCTGGGCTCGGTGTCTCAGCCTGTAATCCCAGCACTTTGGGAAGCTGAGGTGAGTGGATTGCCTGAGCCCGCAGGTTCGAGACCCACCCAGGCAACTTGGTGAGACCTCATCTCTACAATAAATCAAAAATTAACTGGGCGTGGTAGCGTGCACCTGTAGTTCCGGCCACTTGGAAGGTGGAGGCGGAAGGATCGCTGGAGCCCAGCAGGTCGAGGCTGCAGTGGCCGGGAGCGTGCCACTGTACTCCAGTCGGGGAGACGGAGTGAGACTCCCACTCAAAAAAAAAAAAAGAAAGAAATATACTTGACCTATAAATAGAATATCATATAGTTTAGAGAGAGCTATTTTAAAAATCAAATATAGAAAAAGAGTTATCATGATCCCGGAGAGAAAAGCCAATTATTCTTTTTATTTTTTTATTATAAAGATGTGGGGTACAATTCAGGGTTAGGTATACAAACATTGGTTATTTGGGTAAAGGCAAGATTCTACACTGCTGGTAGGAATGCAAACTAGTGCAACCTCTTTGGAAGATAGTGTGGCGATTTCTGAAAGAACAATTATTCTTTTTAAAATTAATGTATGGGCTTATTGTAAAATATAGCTAATTGAAATTCTGCTACAATAATCTCAACAGATGATTTTGAAACTTTACAAAATCATTCTAATATTCATCTGGAAAAAGCCAATAAGTTTTTGAAAAATCGAAATAATGAAGAGGCATTTATTTGATCTATCAGATATTAAAATATATCACAAAAGCTGCAATTACTAAACATGTCTAGCTCAAGATTTAGAAAGAGACCTAGGGAACAAAACTGATTTTTAAAACAATTGTATATTGGAATTTATTACATAAAAAGGAATTTAGTATCTGAAAAACTGGAGTATTTTTTCAAATAGTGCTATGTTATTTGTTGTCTATTTGGGAACATAATTAAGGTCAGATCCTTACTTAATACCTTGTTTTGTAGAAGAAATCAAAATAGTAAAATATAGTTTGGTTCCATTATATTTAAAGATACCTTCATCATAATTTAATATTTTTAAACAAATGACATTATCGTTTTAACTTTAGTGGTATGTTGAGGCAGTAGTAGAAAAGCTGTTTCAGCAACTCTGAGGAGACACCATTTCAGCACACGTTCACATAATAATTGCTGTGAAATACATTTTTCCCTTTTTCCTCTACAAAATGATGAGACCAACTTCGAACATATGGAAGCATTTCCACACTTAGTGTGAGGAGGAACAATCAAATTTGCAAATAATGTCCAACAAAATATGGATGACTACACACCCTTGTTTTCTGAGAAGTGTTAAAAAACTCATCTAAAGTGGGGCAAATATTCTATTTTCAGAAGTCTTTGAATAATATATTTTTTTTAACAAAAACCTGTAAAAGGAAACACTAACCACAGAAATAACACATCAAGGAAACCAATTTGATAAAATTCCAAAGATCATCCATTGTAGTCAATGAGTTTGGGGCCTTCTCCCCACCCTCGTGCTTCTTCCTTGAAAATCAAGACTTTCCATATCTTGTAAATAGGCATCGACACCATTCCTGTACTCTCTTTTTATATCTATATTGGCACTGAGAAAGACAGCAAGTCCAAAAAAGATCATTATTTTCTTTGTACAAATCTAACAGTGATGGATTCTTCTGCTCTCTAGTTCTGCCTGTTTCTCGGAAACCAGCCCAAACCACATACATGAATAACTTCAACACAGCTGCAAAACGTTCCACAGCAGTAATATTAGAGGTGGAATAACAGGCGCACAGAATAGTGCTGTCAGGAGTGAAATACCTCTGGGAGAGCGAAGTTCTGTTCCGGGTCTGGTATTATCCAAGGATTTCCAGCCATCTACCTCCACTCTAATCCCTAGATTTAGGGCTATGAATGCACAAGTTAAAGGTGACTGAGGAGCGACTATCGACAAGAGGGGAAGATCTCAATTTTCCAAGGCTGGATGCTTCCACACCTGAATTATGAGACAAAAACCTGGATTATGATCTCAGAGGAGAGAGGGTGTTTGCCCTCCTGTCGATCTCTAGTCATGCAAAGAAGGACAAGAGGGGGATGGAGGCAGGGATGAAATTGATCAGTGCCAAGCGGATATTTCCGTATTTGGGGTCTTCCCATGGCAGCCAATCTGCTGCTATAGAAGAGAGCAAAATATCTCCTTTCATTGTGAGAGTTCCTTTGCTCCCCCAGGGGACTCCAAATCTGAGAGAATTTCTTTCCTTTGTTATCCACCTGCACATATGACGTATCTAAAATATTGTTGAGCCTTCTCTCCCAGGGCATATCACAGCTCTCTCTTATAATAAGGCCCATCTTTATTCAGGGTCTTTGGGGTTTGATTTCTACTTCTGCACCACAAAGCACAGCCCTAAACTCTGGATTCTGCATTTTGGTCCCAAGAAAGAGGACCATCCTTCACAGGGACCTAGAAGTCTACAGGAGCACACACTTCCATACGAGTGCAGCAGTCTGAGCGTTCTTGTCCACAAGAGAATCTTTGGTTATGTGGCCAACATGAATCAGATGTGACTGTCATTCTAGACCAGTTGGCCTAGGAGACACCTGTGAGAAAATTATTCATCTTGCGCCACGGTAAACCAGGCTAAATGCTAGATAAACAAATGTGGAGGCATCTTTCATTTGGTTCAAAGCTACTTAGTTTTCCATGGCTAATTATACCGAGGGTGCCAAAAACGTCCACACATTTCACATTTTAAAAGGTGTTATCTATGTGTTAACTTTCTAAGTTGAATTAAATTATGGTAGCAATGTGTAGCATGATGTTTGCTCAACCGTGCTTCCACCATTTTCTTGGACTGTGCTGTCTGTTGCATGGTGGCGCTAGCATTCATTTGATGAACAAAATCTTTTGAGCAAATTTTAAATGTTTATACATTTTTTGGCACCCCCTGTATACTGCGCTTTGTTGGGTGACACATGGAGCAAGTGAAATGTTGACCTCTCTCTCTCCTTTCCTCCCCTCCCTGCAGCCTTCCCTTCCTCTTTCCCCACTCCCTCCCTTCTTCTCCTCTCCCACCCTATCTATCTATCTATCTATCTATCTATCTATCTATCTATCTATCACATTGGCAGTAGACTCATCAACAGCATAGCTCTGTGCTTGTTGACTTCAATGGCTAGTGCAGATCTCTAGTTAGGCTTCCCTTTGAGCTTACGTTTCCCTTAGTTTGACAGATTTATTGAGCCTTCACTATACAGGATTTGAGATGAGTGAGACTCTTCAAGCTCTCTTGTTTATAAAAGTTACCACTAGGAGGCTTAATTTAAGGAGGATCCTTGGATGAAGAAGGAAAAATGAGTTAACTACCATTTGCTGACTACCATTTGCGGGCACTTGGTAAGCAGTTTATATATCTTTCAACCCCCTAAGGCTGATAGTATCAGCTTCATTTTATAGGTGAGAAGCTGTGCTCAAGATCACTCGGGTAACAAACTGCAGAGTTGGAATTCAAACCCAACTCTGACTCTAAAGTCCTTGTTACAACCATGCAGAGATGGCAGATTTGTGTTCGTGTGGTGGTGTTCCCTTTGCCTGAGTCTGTGGTAACAGACCTCAATACTCCCCCACTCATCTCAGAGTTGGCCTGAGAATCCTTCTTGAGATAGGGCGCCAGGCATTATTACATTATTATCTGGAGCGGGCCCCCAAGATGCCTAATTGCTGCTAGTGGGGGCTTGGGGGGAGGGAGGCTGTAGGACAACGTCTGGAACAAGACGGAGGCAGATGTGAGAGAATAACACACCAGGAGGACCAGATTTTGCTTGACTGGAATGAAGAAAAAGGCAGGGAAATGGGGACGATGAGAGATGTTGAAAGAGATCTGGAAGGCTCTGGCTGGCGCTGGAAGGCGCTGGTTATGGGAGATCATCACAGACATGCCTCGACGTCCAAAATGCTGCTGAGGAAGTTGTGAAGACTTGGATTCGAGCAAAGAAGGCTGTAATTAACCTGAGATGATTTGACCTGGCTGTGGAGCCTGGTGAGAAGGAGGAAGAATGCCTCCGGATGTCATTACGGATTTCGCAGGGAAAAGCAAACTTTCCAAAAGCTTAAGCCCTGGGATGAAGCTGACTCTGTGAGAGTGAACACTGTGGAGTGAGGGGGAATGGAGACTATCTTATTTTGCATGCTAGACTTTTCAGGTCAGCTGAAAGAGGAAGGTTCAGAAAAAGAGCACTACAGAGTAGAAAGAGCATGCACCCTGGAGTCAGATACCGGATTTGAGAACTGGCTCCCAGCTCATTAGCCATGTGACCTGGGTAAGTTGTTTGCCCTCCCTGGATCGTGTCGCATAGAGAGAACAGCACCCACTTCCCAAAGGTGTTGTGAGGATTAACAAGAAAACACACATGCAGGAGCAAAGGCAGTGCCTGGCACCCTTGGCACTCAGTGCATGTGAGTTTTTTCTTCCTGGTTCTGGCTTTAGAGCTTGGCCAATCATTGAACATTTGTGCACCTGCATTTCTTGATTTGTAAAATAAAGATAATAAAACTTGTTCTGCCTATATCACAGGGTAGTGATTCTTATACTTTGGTGTGCCAAAAAAATTCCTTGAGGCCTTCATTTAAAATGTCAATATCCGGGTCCCCTCCCCAAACATCCGGCTCAGTGAGTTTGAGCTAGAACCTAAGACTCAAGCTGCAGGCTTGACAATCCCTCCAGGTGCTTCTAATTCAAGAGGACCACGGACCACACCTTTGGCAAATTCCCATCTTAGCAGCTCCTCCAAGGGCTGAGCATTCTTGGAGGAGAAAGCAGGGTTATGAGGGAAAGAAAAAGAGAGAAGGGAGGAAAAAGTAGAAAAGAAGAAATCAAGGAGGAATATTTCTCATGACCATTTGCCTAGAAATGTGTCACACTTAAGTCTATGCTCTAGGCCTCCAGCCTCCTTCTCCAATGTTCTTTCTAACTCCCATCCCAGACTGACTTCTCTGATACTAGGAGGCAGAGAGAAACATCTTTCATCACAATGGCAATAACTCACAAGCCTGAATTTGGGTAAAAGATTAGGCTAGGCTGGGTGTGGTGGTCAAGCCTGTAATCCCAGCACTTTGGGAGGCTGAGATGAGGGGATTGCCTGAGTCTAGGGGGTTTGAGACCAGCCTGGGCAACTTGGCGAGACCTCATCCCTACAATAACTTGAAAAATTAGCCGGGCATAGTAGCATGCACCTGTAGTTCCAGCTACTTGGAAAGCTGAGGTGGAAGGATTGCCTGAGCCCAGCAAGTCGATGCTGGGGTGGCCATGAGCATGCTCCTGCACTCCAGCCTGGGTGACGGAGTGAGACGCCTACTCAAAAAAAAAAAAAAAAAAAGATTAGCTACTTTTCCAATCGGAAACAAAGTTCTTTCCAGTAAAAAATAAATAAAGATAAAAGAAAACACGTTTAGAAGTAACTGGTCGTTAACGCACTCCTCGGCTAGGGAGCAGACTCTTGCAGTAGCCAGTGCTTCTGTGTTAATGAGCAATGAACAGCTTTGGTCTCTCTCTAGAGGCAGAAAGATGGAAATTATCTTCTTATAAACTAAGAGTAATATATTGTTCTCTGCTCTACTTCTGTAGTTTTGTCAAGTCATATACCTCTTTCTCAGTTGAAATAAAACAGAACAATTATTAGGAATAACATTGTGATAATTATTCTGTGCACCAAATTGTCCCCAGCTGTGCATCTTCCCACTCCAAATAGAATGTGGCCTAAGCAGGTTTCTAGGCAGGAAGTAAAGCTGCGATTACCCTCATTATCCTGACATGTTACTGTAGCCAACCCTTCTATTTCCTTTCCTCACTCAATTCTCTGAACTGCTTGGAAAGCCACATTGAGTCACACACAAAAAAGTTATTAGACTAAAACCTGCCTTTTCATCTTTGAAATACATCAGCTCTGAACGATTGTTGCCCATATTTCTGTAGGTGCCAACGTGCACAAGGAACTGAGCTACGCACTTCACATTCATTATCCCATGTATCTTCACAACAAACCTAAGATTTCGGTAATCTCCTCAGTCCCATTTTGCAGATGAGGAGACATGCTTTAGGGAGGTTATGCAATTCCTCAAGGGGACTCAGCTGGTAGACAATCCCAGTCTAATCTAGCCTCTTCACCATCCTGCTATATTGAGTCACTATGAGAGAAAAAAAAGCCCACTGTTATACATTAGGAAACACAAGTTTTCTGTTCTGTGCTAAACGAAGTTTCTTAGAACTCAGGAAGGTAAAGGCTAAAAGGGAACTCATAAATAACGTATTACTATCCCCCTGTGAGGAGACATGTCCAGAGTGGAGTGATCGCAAGTAAGTACCCCAAATTACGTTTGTCCCTCTTTGTATTCTGTCCTTGACATACATGCAGGCAGGAATGACTTCTCCATTCCACATGGCAGGCACAGTGCCTAGGACCACAATAATTTTATGGGTCAGGTTGAAATTCGAAGAAAAAAATGAAGACTTAATTTAAAAGAATAGTTTCCAGATTTATCTTTATGCCGATAGAGTTGTAAAATATAATTTTTAATATGTCTTTAAGGAGAACGGAACCCTTGAAGTCAAAAGTGACTTGGGCCCACAAAAGTCATAATAGGAATACAGTGAAATTTCCGTCCTCATCCACCCAGACAGCCTTCGTAGCTACTCATGCTTTGAATAAAACATGGAGTCTATCTATTAGCACGAGGCACTTAGTAGGAGTGTTGGTAATTAGACACAACCAAAGACATAAAAGGGACATTTTTCTGTTTCTGGCTTGTACTGACATACGGTATGCATCATACGGTGTGCAGTGAAGGCAACAACCATTATTTAGTTTCTAATTTTGCTCTGCTTCTTTCCCCCTTGCTCAAATTGCATGCTTTCCAAAGCTTTCTGGGCTGCCATGGGAAGAGAAAGCCAAAGAGAGAACTTTCTGTTCTAATACAGGTTCAGATTAGAATATTCCACTGCATAATCCAGGTATCATCTAGTCTCTTCACCATTCTGTGATAGCGAGTCGCTCTTAGAGAAAATAGAAGGCCATGGTTATATATTAGGAATGTTGGGACAGCTTCCATTCTTCATTCATTCAACACACTTGTGTACCCACTATGTGCTAGACTTTATGCCAGCACTGCATATACAATGGTAGCTACAACAGACGTATTTTCTTCCCTTGTGGAGTTTATGATCTATAACCAACAAGTAAAGAAACAATAAATATATAGTTCAAGTTGTAATAAATGCCGTAAAGAGAACTAGTGGAGTGTGTAGAAGCCGTTATGAATCTAATAAAATAACTGGAAGATAAAATCAAGGAAATCTCTCATACCAAGAACTTTAGACAGAGACAGAAAATCTGAGATGAAATATTACCGGGCCCCCTCTTCTCACCTCTCCCCAGATATTATTCCAATGATTTAGACAATATTTTCTGAATCCTCCCATAGTATATAAGGCTATCACTCTTCATATGTGATATGTTTTCTTTCCATCTCTACCTTCTATCTGTGCCAAGTGGCCCTCTATTTTACATTGTCAAGGTTGGTGAAGTTTTCCAGATAGAGAACCACTTAGCTAGGTTACTCAAGAAAGCACTCTCATGGAGGAAAAGAACACTTCCTACCCGCAGGGTAGAAGTTTAGTACATACCAGGCCAGGGAAGCCTGGGTGCAGAAAGAAAAAAGGGATGTGGCAGAAGGTAAAAATGAAGAGCTGGATAGAGGCCAGAGCATTCATTGTAGAGCCCCGTGGGCCATGGGAAGGGGATTACATTTTATTCTAAGAGCAATGAAAAGTCATTAAAGAGTCTTTAGCAAGCAACTGACGTCATATGAATTAGCTTGTAAAAGATTTTTCTGGCAAGCAGGTGGTAGATAGACTGGAGTGGAGCACAAATGGAAGCAGGTAGACTAGCCATGAGGCTACTCAATAGTCCAGGCTCTCTGAGTTCTCCAAAATTGTAGTGTTTGCTCTACTGCCATTCCTCACCCCAAACAGAGCTTATATTCTAAGGCAATGCGGTCCAAACATGTTAGCGAAACACTAGTCCCTCAAGATGGCCTCTGAAAATAAGACTCTGTGGTCAAATAAATTCAGAAAATTCTGCATGCTAAATCCCTTCTTGGAGATTCAGAATGTAAACTAATGAATTAAAGGTGTCAGAAAGTGTTTCAGTAAATGTGTGGAACCTAGTACTTGTCAAACTTACTTGACCATGGAACCTTTTATTTTTTTCCCCCTTCACGAAAGGTTAATATCCTGCAGAACTGATATTCTCCAGAGCACAGTTAAGAAAGTGCGGCCATAAGTCATTCTAACCAAGAGTTAAGCAAATTCCATGAGCTTGGTTTACTGGGCTTCCTCTCCTCCACCGCCCCATATATTATTCCAATGGCTTGGACAATATTTTCTGAATCCCCATATAGTTTAGAAGGATATCATGTGTGCTATTCCTTCTATCCACTTCTACCTTCTATTTTCTGTCAACTGTCCCTTTACTTTTATATTGCCAAGGTTGGTAAAGCTTTCATTCTTCCTGGGACCACGTTTTTCTTTCTTGTTTCTGGCTCTGGATCTCCTACAAGGCAGCTGTTGGGTAAACTTAATTGATCTGTATCAGTAACATTTGATCTCAAGTTTTCTGTCTCTGTCTACAGTTCTTTTTATAGGACACTTTCTTGATTTTATCTTCCAATTAGACTCGAATAGATTTTGGGAAATGTACCATACAACTCATCCCATTAGTGTTCAGCTCAATAGTTTTTAGTATATTTAACAAGTTTTGTAACCTTACTAACATAGTCTAATTGTAGAATATTTCCTCATTCAAAAAACCCTATAATAGCAGTCACCTCCCATTTCCCCACAGTCTTTACCAGCCCTGAGCAGCCCTGACTTATCTCCATTGATTTGCCTATTCTGGACATTTCATGTAAAGAGAATCACACAATGTGTGGCCTTTTGTGACTGGCTTCTTTCACTGACCATAATATTTCCAAGATTTATCCATGTTGTAACAGGTATTCATCTCTTTTTATTGTCTAACAATATTCCACTGTATGGATACACCACTTTTATCTATCCATTCATCCACTGATGGACATTTGGATTGTTTCCACTTTTGGCTATTATGAATGATACTGCTATGAATATTTGTGTACAACTTTTGCGAAGACATATTTTCATTTCTCTTAGGAAAAAAAGTGTGAGCACATGTTAACTACATTTAACTTTTTTTTTTTTTGAAAGCAGGATTTATTGAGAGGACAGAAAAGCTTCCAGAGCAGGGGGGCACCCGAGGGGGTTGCCCACGTTTAACTTTTTAATGAATTGACAGACTGTTTTCCAAAGCAGTTAAACCCTATTATATTCCCACCAGCAGGGTGGGTATCCAGGTTCCAATTTTTCTGTATTCACTCCAGTACTTGTTATTGTATGCCTTTTTAACTATAGCCATCCTAGTAAGTGGGAGGTGGTCTCTCACTGTGGTTTTGATTGCATTTCCCTAATGACTAACAATGTTAAACATCAGGTGCATATTGGCCATTTGTATATCTTCTTAGAAGAAATGTCTGTTCAAATCCCTTCTGCCCATATTTTAACTAGGTTGTCTTTTCTTTTTTTTTTTTTTTTTTTGCTGAGTTGTGAGAGTTCTTTATATGTAGTCTTGATACAAATCCCTTATCAGATCTATGACTTGCAAATATTTTCTCCTGTTCTGAGTGTTGTTCATGTTTTGGTTGGTGTCATTCGATGCACTAAAGTCCTTAATTTTGATAAAGTCCAATGAAGCAATGTTTTCTTTTATCACTTATGCTTTTAGCATGGTATCTAAGAAATCATTGCTTAAGCTTTATTAGACTTAATTTCAGCAAGTATATGGTTTGGTTTCAAAAATATCATTTTTTTCTGATTGTACCTTTTTTCATAAAAGTGTGTTTTTACTCTATAAGTGCAATATCTTTCTATATCCTAATAAGGATACTAATTACAGATTTTTATTTTTAAAGTACTGGATCTTGAATTATAATCCTTTTTGGGTCAGTTGTTTAATTTATTTATCCTGGCTTTTCTCTTTTGAGCTACTCATTTCTTTCTTATGTATTGTGGTCAATTGACTCTCTGGATATACCACAGGGATACTGAGGGTTTGGTTCCAGACCTGTGCAATAAAGTAAATATTGCAATAAAAAGAGTCACACAAATTTTTGGTTTCTCAGTACATATAAAAGTTATGTTTACACTATACTGTAGTCTATTAAGTATGCAACAGCATCACATACATCACATCTTAAAGAACAATGTATATAACTTAATTTAAAAATACTTTACTGCTAAAAAACGCTAATGATCATCCAGCGAGTTGTAATCTTTATGCTGGTGGAGGGTCTTGCCTTGGTGTTGATGGTGCTGACTGATCAGCATAGTGGTTTCTGAAGGCTGGGGTGGCAGTGAAAATGTCTTGCAATAATACAGCAATAAAGTTTGCCGCGTTGATTGATTCTTACTTTCACGAAAGGTTTCTCTGTAGCACACAATACTGTTTAATAGTATTTTACCAAGAGTATAACTTCTTTCAGGGTTGGAGCCAATCCTCTCAAACCCTGGTACTGCTTTGTCAACCAAGTTCACGTAATATTCTAAATTCTTCATTATCATTTAAATAATGTTCACTGCATCCTCACCAGGAATAGGCTCCATCTCAAGAAAGCACTTTATTTGCTCATCAGGAAAAAGCAACTCATTATCCATTCAAGTTCCATCATGAGATTGCAACCATTCAGTCACTTTATCAGGCTATACTTACAATTCTAGATCTCTTGCTATTTCTAACACATCTGCAATTACTTCCTCCACTGAAGTATCGAGTCCCTCAAAATCATCCATGAGGGCTGGAATCCACTTTCTTCCAAAATCTTGTTAATGTTGATATTTTGACCTCCTCCCATGAATAACAAATGTTTTTGATGGCATCTAGAATGGTGAATCCTTTCCAGAAGGTCTTTAATGTACTTTTCCCAGATCCATCAGAGGAATCAATATCTATGGCAGCTATAGTCTTATGAAATGTATTTCCTCAATAATAAGACTTGAAAGTCAAAATTACTTCTTGATCAACAGTGTGCAGAATGGAGGTTGCGTTAGTAGGCATGAGAAAACAGTAATCTTGTACATCTCCATCAAACCTTTTGGTTAACAAGGTGTATTGCCTGAACAGTAATGTTTTAAAATAAATATTATTTTTCTGAGTAGTGGGTCTCAACAGTGGGCTTAAAATATTCAGTAAAGAATAAAGAGGCTGGGCTCGGTGGCTCAGCCTGTAATCCCAGCACTTTGGGGGCTGAGGTAAGTGGATTGCCTGAGCCCATGGGTTTGAGACCAGCCCAGGCAACTTGGTGAGACCTTGTCTCTACAATAAATCAAAAATTAGCCAGGTGTGGTAGCATGTGCCTGTAGTTCCGGCTACTAGGAAGGCTGAGGTGGAAGGATCGCTGGAGCCCAGCAAGTTGATGCTGGGGTGTCTGTGAGTGTGCCACTGTACTCCAGTCTGGGAGATACAGTGAGACTCCAACTCAAAAATAAAAATAAAGAGATGTGCAGTCATCCAGGCTTTGTTATTCCATTTACAGAGCACAGGCAGAGCACATTTATTGTAATTCTTAAAGGCCCCAGGATTTTCAGAATGGCAGTGCGCACTGGCATCAACTTAATGTCCTCAGCTGCATTAACCCCTAACAAGAGAGTCAGCTAGTCCTTTGATGCTTTGAAGCCAAGCTTTGACTTCTCCTCTCCAGCTATGAAAGTCCTAGATGGCATCTGCTTCTGATAGAAGACTGCTTCATCTACATTGAAAATCTGTTGTTTAGTGCAGCCGCCTTCAATTGTCTTAGCTCAATCTTCAGGTGAACATTCTGTTGTTTCTACATCAGACTTGCTGTTTCACCTTGTACTTTTATGTTTTGGAGATGGCTTCTTTCCTTAAACCTCGTGAAACACTGTCTGCCAGCTTCCGGGTTTTCTTCTGCAGGTCCCTCACCTCTCTCAGCCTTTATGGAACTGAAGAAAGTTAGGGCCTTGCTCTGGATTAGGCTCTGGCTTAAGGGAATGCAGCGGCTGGTTTGATCTTCTAGTCAAACCACTAAATTCTTCACGCAAGCAATAAAGCAGTTTCACTTTCTCATAATTCGTGTGTTCACCAGAGCAGCACTTTTAATTTTCTTCAAGAACTTTTCCTTTGCATTCACAACTTGGCTGTTTGGCACAAGGCACCCAGTTTCTTTTTTATTTTAATTGAGAGAGATGTGACTCTTCCCTTCATCTGAGCACTTAGAGGCCATTGTAGGGTTATTAAATCAGAGTAATTTCAATACTGTTGTGTCTCAGGGAATAGGGAGGCCCGAGGAGAGGGAGAGAGACAGGAAAATGACTGATTAGTGGAACAGTCAGAACACACAACATTTAATGATTAAGTTTGCCATCTTACATGAGTGGCGTCCCAAAACAATTACAACAATAACCTCAAACATCAGTGATTACAGATAACCATAACAGATATAATAATTTAAAAGTTTGAGATGTTGTGAGAATTATCAAAATGGGACACACAGACATGAAGTGAACTGCCACAAACTTTCAATTTGTAAAAAAATGCAGCATCTGTAAAGCACAATAAAGAAAAGTACAATAAAATGAGTTATGCTGTATTCATATTTAAAAATTAAAAACTAAGTAGCTTTTTCAAGGTTGCAGTGCAGATTTTTCTCTGTTGTTGAATATGTAGTTTTTAGTTTTTTTTAAAGAGAAATCTTTCTTTGGACTTGGATCTCTATTTTGTGGGCAGGGCTACTTGAAGAAAAATATAATAAAAATAAACTTTTGAAATAATAAAATCATGTTTCAAGGTTAAAAAAGCAATGGATTAAGATAAAATTGTCATTACAGAAATAATGCATAAAAGTTTACAAAATGAAAGCAGAGGAGACTGATGTAACCCTAAAGTGCAATTATTCATGCTGTTAGGTAAAAATCAGTTACTAGAAATAGCCAGTTCCCAAAGGAGAAAATGAAGACAATAAAACAAGAATTTTATCAAGTTCTTGTCATTTTCCAGGCAACATGCTAATCCCTGAAGAGACAAACAGGAAGATTCGATTTGTCCTCATGGAGTTCATATCTTAACTGAGAAGACAGTCCTGTTTAGTTCTGTAACTACCTAAGTAAAAAGGCTTATCCATCAATCTCACTGCTGGGTGTGTATCCAAAAGAAAGGAAATTTTATGGAGGAAATATCTGCACTCTCTTGCTTACTGAAGCATTGTTCACAGTAGCCAAGATATGGGACCAACCTGGGTCCATCAACAGATGAAGAGACAAAGAAAATGAGATATAAATACAAATTGGAATATTACTCAACCATTAAAAAGAATGAAATTCTGTTCTTTTCAGCAACATGGATGGAACTGGAAGACATTATGTTGCATGAAATAAGCCAGGCGCAGAAGGACAAATATTCTATGTTCTCATTCACAAGTGGGAGCTAGGAAAGTGGGTCTTATGGAGGTGGGGAGCAGAACGGTGGTCACCAGAAGCTGGGAAAGGCAGGGGCTGTGGGAGTGAAGAGAAGTTGGTTCAAAATGGGTACAAAAATACAGTTAGATGGAAGGAATAATTTCTAATGTTTGATAGGACTAATGTGGCAATAGTTAATAATTTATTGTACTCATATTTCAAAATGGCTAGAAGAAAAGATTTGAAATATTCCCAACACAAAGAAATGATAATTGTTTGAGGTAATGGATGTCCTAATTACTCTGATTTGATCATCACATAATGTATTCATGTATCAAAATACCACATGTTCTCCATAAACACGTACAATTATTATGTAGCAGTGAAAAAATTTTTAAGCTTAAAAATTGTTTTGGTTTTATAAAATAAAGTTTATTATTATGAATTCTAAAAATCACCATAATTTCATCAAATCATTACTTGTACAGTGATTTACAATGTTTCACAATCATGATTATGCAAACTTTTTTGGTGTTAGACGGCCTTAAGTCAGTTGTTGAATAAGAGAGATACTACTCGGCTGGGTGTGGTGTCTCAGACCTGTAACTCTAGCCCTTTGGGAGGCCAAGGCGAGTGGATTGCCTGAGCCTGTGGGTTTGAGACCAGCCCAGGCAACATGGCGAGGCCTTGCCTCCACAATAAATCAAAAAATTAGCCAGGCATGGTAGTGCACGCCTGCAGTTCCGGCTCCTTGGAAGGCTGAGGCAGAAGGATCGCCCAGCAGGTCGATGCTGGGGTGGCTGTAAGTGTGCCGCTGCACTCTAGCCTGGGCAATGGAGTGAGACTACAACAAAAAGAGAGATACTCATTCAATAAGCATTTATGAGACACTTACTGTATTCTTAGGCTCTGAAGATATAGAATGAATTAAAAACATATGGGGTCCTGATCCTAGTCTATAGTCTGTCAGGGGAGGCGTTTGTGTAAACAAACGTAAGCATCATTTTGATAAATACTGTAACAGAAAATTCATCAACATGCCATGCCAGGACAGAGGAGACCATGGGAAGTCCTTCCTGAACATCTCAGAGAAGCTCTAGGGAAGGAGGCAAAACAAGAGGAGAGGGGAGCATTCGAAACAAAATCACGCAAAATAAAATAAAAAGGGGGGAAGGTCAAAAGAGTGTGGCATCTTCTGAAACTCGCATCTGCTGTCCTTTGACATAGCTAGAGGGCAGGTTGTACAGGGCCGTGGCTGCTTAGTAGCTGCAAAGTTAGGCAGGCACAGACCTTGAAGGCCAAAAGTTCATCTGAAAGGGTTGGGATTTCAAGCAAGAGTGACTCGATCAGACGTCGCATTAAAAAAAGTAAATAAAAACTACTCAGCTGGGTGCGGTGATGTGTGCCCATAGTTCCAGCTATTCTGAGGCTGAGGCAGAAGGATCACTTGAGCCCAGGAGTTTGAGACCAGCCTGGGCATAGTGAGACCCCATCTTAAAAAAAAAAAAAAACAAAGAGGCCAAAACAAGCAAAACCCCCCAACAAAACTACTCAGAAATCTATATGGAAAAATTACTAGAGTCTCAGGCTAGATGCAGAGAAATCATTTAGGAAAAAAATAAGGTTTAAAATAAAAATATACCGAGAAGTCAGAAATTACAGAACTTAAAAACTAATTGAGTACACAAACAAAGGGTAGGACTGAATCTAGAATGGCCTCCTGATCTGGGCCTCAGACAAAATGGTTATTGTGTTACTAACCAAATGAGATAAGAGAAAATAAAACAACATAAGGATTTGAAAAATACACAGCTCTTTTCACAGTTAACAGGATTCAAGTTTAAAGAAGCGTGCAGCATGAACTCACATTAATTAAAGTAGAGTAAGTTAATAAAAACGATGATACTCATTGCTGTAAGACACTGGGGGAGAAGACACATTAGTATACTGCTGCCTTGCAACCTGGTGGAATTGTTCTAAAAAGAAATTTGGCAACAAATATAAGAGCCATAAAAATTATCAGATACTTTGACCCAGAAACCCAACTTTTTGGAATATAGCCCAAGGATGTAATTCAAAAGAAATAAAAAACCTATTTGTATAAAGATGTTTATAGCTGTGCTGTATATTACAGACAAAAACTGGAAACAGCCCAAATGCCCAACAGTGAGGGAATTAATACTTTGGTACATGAATACAGTAGAATATTTTATTGCTATTAAGAATGACAAGTGTGGGAGCTCTGTGGAGATAAGGAAAGAGGCATATGAAGCAATGTGTAAAAAATGCAGAACTCAAAATGATGTACACACAATTATTACAACTATGGAAAATTGTATCTACACAACCAGAAGGTTTAGAAAAGACAACAGTGCTGGTGACTGAGAGTGCTGGCAATGCTGCTATTGCTAGTTCAAGTTGCCAGGGATGCCTATGTTTCCAGTTATATTTATTTCATTATGTTTAGTATGTATGCATTAAGCAAGATAAATCTCCATTTTTTTGGCACATAAAAGAAAAAAATACTTATCAGTATTTTCCCTTGCCTTATGTGATTTTCTCTAGTCTTTCTTTTTTTTTTTTTTTTGTGGAGTGCAGTGGTACCCTCACGCCCACCCCAGTGTCGACCTGCTGGGCTCAGGTGATCCTTCCGCCTCAGTCTTCCAAGTAGCTGGAATTACAGGCACGCACTACCAGGCCCAGCTAATTTTTTTGATATCTTGTAGAGACAAGGTCTCACCAAGTTGCCCAGGCTGGTCTTGCACCCGCGGGCTCAGGCAATCCACTGCCTCAGCCTCCCAAA
>CAUYQG010048742.1:0-33821 GCA_963574415.1 Tarsius wallacei | reverse complement strand
GTAAATTATACATATTATCTTTATATAAATAAAAATAATAAATAAAATTATGTTTATATTTTAATATATAAAACATGGTATTAAAAATAATTATAAATATTAGCAATTCTTATTAAGGATTGAGATGTTTTGTTTAACATCTTCCACAAAGATAAAAATTACTCTTTTAACCCAAGCCATAAGCTCTCTATCCAGTTTTCTTTTCTTTTTTTTTTTTTGAGTTGGAGTCTCACTCTGTTGCCCAGACTGGAGTGCAGTGGCCGCTCCCGGCCACCACAGCCTCAACCTGCTGGGCTCCGGCGATCCTTTCGCCTTAGCCTTCCAAGTAGCTGGAACTACAGGTACGTGCTACCATGCCCAGCTGATTTTTTGATTTATCGTAGAGATAAAGTGTCACCAAGTTGCCCAGGCAGGTCTCGATCCCGCAGGCTCAGGCAATCCACTCACCTTAGCCTCCCAAGGCGCGGGATTACAGGCTGAGCCACCGAGCCCAGCTCCAGTTTTCTTTTCTTAATATTTACATCAACTATGCTAAACTATCCTTCTGTAATATTGTACATCATTGAGAATGCTAGCATGTGTTAGAGACTGTATCAGAGAATGTGAGATATTTATATTGTACATTGAACCAAAGCTTAGGGAGAGAATGCTCTGAATATAACATTCAGCTCTTTTTCACCAATGATATCAGTGGACAAATGCCAGAGGTTTCAAAGTTTCAAACCGGAAGATTCAGTAAATGGATTATTTACTGTAGTTATATTAACAGCTAGAAAATATTTGTTCGGTGCTGTTTATTATTTAAATGCAGTTTTCAAATGAAGTAAAAAAGTCATTAATTTATTTCTCTGACAAATGAAGTCAATATATTACTAGTCACATCACTTGAATGAACCATTTCAAATAATAGAAAAGGTATTTGCTGGTATTATTAATAATATGAAAGCATTTTAAATTTCCTTTCTTATTTCAAGTATTCATATAAATAATTTCCACTTTGAAAGGCAAATTAAAATTATAGTGATGTCCTTCTACACATCCATGAGCTTAGGCAAATTTAAAAGTCTAACAATACCAAGTGTTGGTCAAGATATGGGTCAAGAAGCTCTAATACAGAGATGATGTACATGAAAATGGGTTCATGATTACTGTATTAATTTACATTCCCATTAACACTGTAAAAGGGTGCTCCTTTCTCCACATTGTCAACAACGCTGACATCTTTCAGTCACTTCAAAAAAGTATCCCTACCCATACACACCTGTGACAAAACAATATCCTAGGACCAAACAATGCCAAAAATTCCATTCCTGGGTAAATACCTAGAGAAATGCACTCACAGAAAAATGTAGAAGAAAGCTCATGGTAGCAATTTTTGCAATAGCTGAAACCAACTCTAATACCCATCAGGAAGTCAGAATGCAAGGAAGAATTTTTTAAATGTGGTTGTTAATGTAATGGAATATTGTACTACCGTTCAAGTGCGCTAACTAGAGCTAAGTACAACAACCTAACTGAATCTCACAAGCATATCGTTTATTGAAAGAATTTTATTTAAAAATGATGAACTTATGTAAAGTTTAAAACTAGTCAATATTAGTCATTTTACTTAGGGTCACATATAAAAGCAACGAAAGTACAAAGAATATCAAGGAAGAAAATACTATACATATTTTGATAAGGTTTTACTCTAAGAGGGATAAAGGGAATATGATTCAGAGTGCACAGTCCGGGGCAGGAGGGTGCTTTTGCCGTGTAGACAAAAGTCTATTTCTTCACTTAGGTGGTGGCTCAAAGGCCGTTCACTTTCTGGTGATTCATTATGCTGTACATTTTTGTGCTCTGCACCTTTCTCTCTGCGTGCTGTATTTCACCATTCTTAAAGTTACGAAGTTTTTTTTGTGTGTATTTTTTGGAAGCCAGCATACTTCAGTTTGGAAAAGAAGAATCTCATTTCCCAGAGAATGCTAAAAAGATATATACTGCCATCTGATTATATCCAAAAATTTCTGTACTGCATTTCCTTCAACACTGAATCAAGATTAGGAGGCATATTGCTTATCATCAGCCATTCTCTGTTAATAGCAAAGTATGTAGATTGGCAATCTATCACGAAGTCCTTTCTTGTGTGGCGATGCTATTCCTTGCTCTCTTGCCTGGTTGGTAGCACTAGCAATAGTCTTTTCCTAATCTGCACCATGCTGCAGAAAAATACCACTGACTGAAAATTTCCTCCAGCATAAATTTTGAAAAATTTAACAGGAAAAAAAAATCAAGCATTTTTCCTCAATGTACATACTACACATTAGTCAAGGTCTGATTTATGCCTTACATGTCAGTGGTTTTGCCAATGAAAAAGCAAAATATCTCCCAGAACACACTCATTATGTGCCTTTAATGTTTATAATATACAACTGTCATATGACAGGGAAGTTTTACTTATTATGCTTTCATTTCGAACCCATTATTTGTGATCAACTTTCAAGCTAGTTTTACCAGCTACCTAGATAAAGCATGACTCGCACCTACACAATATTCCTGCCTTATTCGAGGCTTCGCTGGCCTGTGGTTTTGGTAACCTGTGGTCAACCTTGGTCCGAAATTATTAAATGGAAAATTCTGAAATAAACAATTCATAAGTTTTAAATCACATGCCATTATGAGTCAGGTCATGAAAGCTTGTGGTGGTCATCTCATTCTGTCCAATCTGGAACATAAATCTTCTCTTTTTTCAGCACATTCACATTGTCTATGCTACTAGCCCGTCAGTCATTTAGTAGCTAATTCATTTATCAAACTGAAAAAACATAGTATATATAGGGTTCAGTACTATGTGGTGTCAGGCATTCACTGGGGGTCTTGGAATGTGTCCCCTGAGGATAAGGTAGGGGGATTACTGCACTCATTTTTGTTATAAGGAACGTAACTTCTAAATTCTGCCTCTGTAGTTTTGATATCTCCACTTTCCTTAGAAATAAAATCCAGCATTCAATTATTGAAAAGTATTTCTATAGGAAAAAATCATTTTGAAAGCCAGAGAAGTACACAGTACTAGCATGCAAAGCTTTGATGGCTTCATACCACTATTTAATCAAGTTTTATAAAAGGTAATTTATTGCATACTAGGGTCAAAATGATTGCCAGCCTTATTAAATTTTTCTTTGTTTATTTTTGGATTTCCTATTTTCACTTTTTATATCCAGTTGCTTCTAGCTGCTTTTTCCTTGTCTCAGCACAGACGTAATCACATTCTATATTCACTCTGAAACCTGGTCACTAAAGATGATTATGGTGGTGGTGTATTTCTGTCGATACTTTCATAGCTATCTTTGTGTTTTCATAAACTACTTTCGTGCGAGTGCTCCTTTTATAAAATTAGAAATTGAACAATAAATTTCAATCATGGCAATGTAAAAAAAGGTGGGGGGCAAATTAACGAATGCAAACAGTAACATGCTAAAAATGTGAAGCTAACCTAACCGCAACACCTCCAATTAACTGAATGGAATCGGAGACCTGCTCAGCAGAGTTCTTGTGGCATGTGTGTCACTTTTAGGATGCCACTGACTATTAAAGACACAGCAGACTTCAGTGAGAATTATATTTGATATTACATTTTGCATACGTTAATTATTTGTGAACCAAGGTGTTTATAAATTTATTTTTCCTTTGACAATGCATAAATGATTTGCTGCAAAACCACCAGAGAACACAAGTGATTCATGGCCCACACCTTGAGAAAAACTGCTTTGTGTCATGCTGTGATCTTCAAAGCTCAAACCAAAACTTTTAAAAACCAAAATTTTCCATGTCAGAACCTATGAGAGTCTAATTCCTAGCAATTCAGTTCAAGTACCTCATTTCTTAGCTTGCTCTATGACAAATTTTTTAAAAAGTTGTGCTTTTATGTGGCCAAAACAGTTATGAAGGTTAGGACTAGCATTTTCCAAGAATTAAATTTAGACTTCAGAGCTCCACCTTATTTTCTGCTACCTTGGGCCTACAATCACCCCATGTACTAACCACACTGTCAGGCAAAGGAAGTTAGTAAAGGAAGACAGCCTCGCTAGAGGGTTCCTGATCCTGGAGTCCTAAGAATGCCTTCTCTGCAAAGCAGAGTTTTCGGGAGAGAATCATATGAGAACAGTCAGAAACACCTACTTCAAGAGCAAAGCCGTAAGCTGGACAGGCCTGCCTATGAGTTGGAACTCAGACACCAAATCTTGTTTTCTTAAAAGGTCTGAATTTTTCAAACTGTATGACATTGCCTAAAATGGACAAATGGAATGAAAGATTTGGGGGGTTTGATTTACGTGGTACTTTAAAATGAAAATAACCTAAGATAATTAAGAGGTCACTCATCCTTCATTCAAATTATTTTGATCACCAGGTCTTCCTTTTGATGACACCAAGATATTTTGATTAAGATGAGTAAAGGGTTGCACAAAATTGATCCTACTCTTGAAACAACAGGAACGGAAGTCTTCACAATAAAACAATTTAGGGAAATGTGAAACTACTAGGACCTGCAAGCTGACTGTGAGAAAGTGAGAGAAAAATTGTAGATGACTTTCTGGAAGAGGGTACCAAACCAACTTTGTCTCTTCCAAAGTATTGCTTGGGATAACCCTTCCAGTAATGTAGGAAGAAACTTTTTTTCTCTTTCTTATTTCTTTACCCTTTGGTCTCAAATCTCCATACTCCCATATATACAGGAGACATGTTTGCATTTTAGAACACAAAGCCTTTTTTTAAACTAATATAACACTTAAAGCATATTATGGATTATATTGTAGGTTAAAAAGTGTTTGTGAGAACCTATCACCTACTTAAAACGTTCCTTCTATTAAGAAAGCACAAACTGAATTCTAAACAACTGAATTATAAATACACGTTTGAAACACAACCCACTTTTAAATAAAATATTCTCTATTTGCCAGCAAGTGCCATCCTATCGCATCTCTGATCTGCCCCACTTTCCGGAAACATCCTGATGGTACATGGAAATAGAATAATGGAACGTTGCTATTAGGTGGGGTCATATAATTAAAAAAGGACTGCCAGAGAAATAAAATTGTTTATTTTTTTTTTCTAATTATAAAACCCAAGTGACCTCATTCCCTAGGGACATCTTTTATAGAACTATGAACATATTTTGAAACCATACTCCAGCTGGGAGAAGAAAAACAGCAAAAGTGGAGTGAATGAGGAAATGGTTTCAGGATTTCACAAGAAACAATGGAGTCAAATCAATCAGCAAAAACTCTCATTTCGAGGAGAATAACTCAATTAATAAGTCTGGAATGAACCAGCCTGGGGGGACCTGTTTGCTCATCATTGGCTCGCATGAAGTTTTTGGCACTCAGCTGCTTTTTTCTTTAGTTTCAGCCACAACTTCAGTGTGTAACTATTTAAAGGTATCTCTGTGTTGGGGATCTCCGCTCACAGCAGCAGTACTATATGGGAATTAGGGAAGCTGGCACAGTGGTTTTGTGGTTATGACTGAGATCAATTAAAGCAATGAAGGTAATGTCTTGCCTCCGATTTATTACTTCCTAAAAGGTGTAACACAGAAAGTGCCCTTCTGCACCCAACCCTTGCTGCTAGAAGGAGGAATGGAGAAAAAAAAGCAGAAATAAAAAATTGTTGTAAGTTTTTTAATTTCTTGAAAATGTGTGTGTGTGTGTGTGTGTGTGTGTGTGTATGTGTGTGTGTGTGTGTGTTGCCTAGCCTTGGTTATTTATTTGGGACATTATAGTTCATTCTAAAATTTTTGTTGTAAGTGGGTGTAAAGACAACAGGTTGGTAAAACTGACCTCTCACCGTAGTTCCACAAATTCCTTGTGAACACACTTGCATTCTCCAAGGCAGTTGGATGTTTTAGGAATGAGCATCACTGCCAACAGCTTGAACAATAACCTGGCATAACATCATGTATCTGCTGGACTAGCTGAGATCCAAATGATACAAAGGAAACTAGGCTGAAGTATGGGGCTTGTTATACAAAAATAAATTCTGCTGAAGGAAAACAAAGGGGAAACATTAAGACCTTCAGAACAGCCAGTTTTTCTATGGAGACAGGGTAAAAAATCTCAACTTATTAGTCAAAAGATTTTTTTTCCCCCCGACAGGAAGGAAATAGCCTGCTGTCCGGTTGTGTGAGACATACAATGAGCTGAGGGGGAAAAGCATGGGATGTCTTTGTCATGAGTTACACTAACCAACCTCAATCAAATTAGGAAACCACAAATGAGAGGAATTAACTTATAAGCGAGAGGGTCACCTCTTTATATAAAGGAATCATCTCTTATACGAAGGCCTGGATTTGGAAGGCCCATTCAAACAGAAAGTACAGCCCGCCCTGTGGGTACTGTTTCATTTGACTGATTTAAATGGAGTCATAGAAGTACAATGTCATAACTTTCCCTCTAGACAAACAGGTTCTTTATGCCACTGTTTCAGTCCAGGGAGTCAAATAATACCTTTTTTATTGCAGTATTTTTAGACATTGGATACATCTGGAAAAATATTCAAGCAGATAATTAGATTGCATTAGCAATGTGTCTGTTGTGGTTTCCCTGATCCCAGAGAAGGCAGCCCTTTATGAAGCACTTGGCCACAGTATCCACAAAATCTACTGTGTAAATTGGCCCACACTAAAGCATGTGGAAAACATTTTTTGGCTGAAACTCGAAACCATTCATGTGGCTTTGAGACTGGGAAGCTTGGGCTGCCAACGTCAATAGAACTTTGTACTACAAACCCAAATGGTCATTTAGACATGTGTACTTCTCTGCTCACAAATGCACTGAGGTCAAATATTTTTTAATCTTGGGAATTTTTCCTCTTTATACAGCCTCATATTTCATGCAGGAAATGAGACTGAGTACAACAAACACAAATCATTGAGACTGACAGAGCATATTGGGTTCAAAACCCAAGCCTTGACTCTAATTGCTCTCCAAAGGCCCCTGGCTCAAGGTAACTGTTGATTTAGTTCAGCTGTTTTCAATCAGCACCGTAAGGTCTCGCTAAGACAAACTGGTGAGGCCGCGTTACATTTGTACCCGGGGATCCCTTAGGTATAAGTATAACACAGTTAGCATTTTAAAAATTGCGTTTGTCTGTACGCTGCAGGCAGTAATTACAAGCAGGCAAATCTTTTGTGAAAGATGGTGTGACCTTCCTTCTGGTGAAAGAGTGATGATGGCGTCTAGAGGAGGAAAAATAATGTTTCCATTCAGAGTTCAGAGAGGAGGCCCGCCTCTTTTCAAATGGTTGCCAAACTTGACAGCCAGTTTGTTGTTGTGTTTTGGTGAACATCAGAGTAATTTATTGCTTGAGGGGGCCAATTTCTTGGTATTTCTTAACTGTTGAAGGATTTTTAAAAGCATACTATTCTGAACTCACAGAGCAGTGATTGCTAAATCCTTAGTTTTTCTATGCAGCCTACAAGTAATAGTAAAAAAGTTTAAAGATCTGAATATGTATTTCTGCTTGAAATAAGTTCTCAATCTGTTGTTGACTTTGAAAGTTGCAGAGTGGACTTTAAAATGCATTCATTGGATTATCTGGTTATGGACCTGAATTTGCATATGGGAATTTGCATATGGGAATCAAACGTATAGTCTGGTCTAGACTATAAGACTGAAATTAAGGACAGACTGTATCACTAATAGTGCCCAAAAGAGCTCAGTTCCATATGTAGTTCATAGCTTCCCAAGGACAGACAGCTGCTGGGAAACCAATTTTTGTCTCAATAAGTTCCTGATTACAATTTCATACCTTCATTCTCATTTTCTCTCTCTCTCTCTGTCTGTATCTCTCTTTCTCTATCTCACATACATACATACAAATTCTCTAGCACCTGGAAGTAGATGCTAAATAAGTATCCATGACTGGCTGACATTGATGGAACAAAAGCAATATATCTATATAATTAAAATATAGCACCTCACTTTGAGAAGTCTAAAAATTGTATAAGTTGTCCAAAGAGTCTTCACTTTCTAAAAAGAAGTTAAATATTGATCAAATTGATAAAAACCAAGTAAAAATTTGTTTACATTCAATTGTTTCAAACTATTCTTTGGAAAAAGGACCATGTGTGGACATGTGTAGACATGTAGAGTGCATGTGTTTATGCCTGGGATCCTGTGTGAATGTATTTCTCTAGTGGTATTTTTATATCCATTACCTTTTTAGAAGTTCAATTGGTTTCTCCAAGTGCATATGTGTATGTAGATATGTGCATACATCTACAAACATGTGGACACACCTACACTTTCATACATGTGTGCAAATGTATGCGTGATGATGAAGTCACTTTCCAACAACCATTTTCTATTTTAAGTCCTCTCTGTGGCTATTAAATTTTCCAGAATTCTGCTACTCAATGAAACAAATACTCCCTGTAGTTAAGCTATGCCTTAGTTACCAGTAGGAAACTTTTAGGAAGCTACATTTAACTCCTTGAAACTTACAAGTAATTAATAAATATCAGATTCAATTAAATTAATTTGTCCTACAACATTTATTACAGTTTCCAAATGCGCATAGACCAAGATGAATATTGTACAGTGAGAAAAGCAGGCATACTGAAATATATTTACACTTTTTCTGGGTAAGAAATGACTTGAACCACCTTATTGTTGGATTCCAAAGTAAACCGGCTGGAAATCACATAAGTAACTTGGCTTTAAAGGAAAGTTTCTGAAAGGCCTGGTTACTAGGTAAATTACAGAAGCCATTATCATTTTCTCTAATGCATCCAAAATGTCTGAAGGAGGTTGTAGAACTCTCACCTACATTGCTTTCAGGAGCAGCAATTATGGAAACCACATCTAAAACCATTCTTTTGAGTGTAGCGTCATGGGAGCTTGGGTTCAGAGAAAAAATTAGCAATGGAGGCTTTCTACCCCCTAACCATTGGGTTAATACGCAAGCGGGTACGATTTAAGTTCTTTTGTGGTCACTAACCAACTTTACAACCTTGAGCAATCATTTACTTCTCTGGGATTATTATGAATATTAAATAAGATAATGTGCAAAAGCCTTGGACTAAGGGAAGCACTCAATATACCATTTCCCCCATATTCCATGACACTCATTTTCTCATTTTAATACTTCCGAAAGAAGGAGATATCTTACAATTGACATACCTTTTTTCTGTTTTTCCCTGAAAAATAGCCAAGTTGATAACTCCTAAAATTGCAGAAGCATGCTCTATTAGTTCCATCCCTTTCTTTCCTTCCACTCCTCCCCCCACCCACACCCTCATCCCCATCAACACTCCTAAGTCTTCGTTTGGGGTTCCCAATGGTCAGCATAGCATAGTGATCAAGAGTTCAGGCTGGGAACAAGTGAGTTCTGTTTGATTCCCAGTTCTCACACTTGTTAGCTGTTGATCCTGGGCAATTTACTTCAACTTTTAAAGTCTCAGATTCCTCATCACCAAAAACGGCTTGTAATATGAAACTCATCATGTTACCCAAGGATTGCAAAGGGTTAGCACTGTATGTGGCACCTGAGAAGCCTGTCGTACACGTTTGTTAGTAGTTTTTATGATCGGGCCTGGCTTGTAAGGATGACAGATGACAATGTTTGGCAGTGTATTTAGACGACACGCTTGGTTCCTGGATCATCTCGTAAAGATATTTGCCAGTCAGAGCACAAACTTCACGGATTTGACTGTAACGGAAGTTATTTATAATCACTCAGACCCACACTTGCACATTGCTCACCAGCTCTTTCTGAGAGGTCCCGTTGTCTCTTCTTTGATATTCAAAATCAGGTCCCACATGTCCCTTGGCTTATGTCCTCTGCTTCTGCTGTCACTGTTTCCTTGTGAGAGGACCCCCCCCAACCTTCTGCTGGAAGTGATTTCTAATCACTCAGACCCCCACTTGCACATCGTCCCGAGTTCTTTCTGAGAGGTCTCTGGGAATGTCATCCTTCAGAAGCATCTGTTTCTGCTCCAACACTGTATTTAGAGGGGGAAACTGGACACCTCCCATGTGACTTCATCATGCAGCAAATGATTCCCTTACTTCCCCACATAATCTTTAAGACTAGATTTAAATTTTTAAATGACTTAATTGAACAACACACACAAAGATGACAGAAGGAAAATACTCTGAAAAATTCACAAGGTCACTTTCTTTCTAGCCTCCGATTTCTTCCTACCTCTTAAAGATCAGTTTTCTCCCTTAATCAGGAGTGTCTGGAGAGCCTGGGTTTTAGAGTCCAAGACCAACGATGGTAAAGCCCAAAGAGAGATGGAATATCTTTCCTTCTCAAGTCTAAAGATTTATTCCAGGCCATGTTGCTGTCCCAGAATGATCTACTCCCAGCTGATGAACATTAGGAACACTCATCTCCATAATGCAAAACCCCACATGTTCCAATTCCAATGTGATCTTGCTTTATAAGATCCAGGAGGACATTTACATAGACCAACATAGTTCAACACTGATATGTTCTGGAATACATGATCATATCAGCAAACCAATTCAGACTGCAAAAAACCAAAGAGTCTGCCCTCCAAGCAGGGCATTAAAAAACAAACAAACAAAAAAAAAACGCATCAGCAACGTCTTCCTCCAGTGTCTACCTGTCTCATCTCCTGTAATTACCTATTCAACCAAGAATAAAGCCAACTCTGCTAAAGCTAGAATTATAAATATTTCCACACACCAGTCACTCACTTGTTATCACGTTTCTCCCCTCTCTTTCTCTCTTGCATCCCATTCTCTTGCCCAAAAATAGCAAGAGCTTTTTATAGTCTTGACCCTAGCTCAGCCATACCAAATAATTTCCATTATCAAATGAAGCATGCAGCTTCTCAGCCTAAGACCTCATGTATACTGTAAGGAATGGTCCCTGCCTGGATCTACTTGTGCTTTATTTGCAAACATGGTTCTATTGTGCTGATATTCTTCACGCTACAAGACAGACAGAAAAGGCCTGTGGTCATTTTCACAATCAACGTAGATACATTAAGACACTTTGGGGATGTTGACAGTCCACAAGACTACATATTGTTGCTTTTTTTTTTCTTTCTTCTTTTTCTTTTCTTTTTTGACAGCCAAGCAATTATTTTGCTTCCTCAAACCCTAAGTCTTGCCTTTCACCCTCCTGGTTACACTATGTCTTCAGCTTGAGAAACTATTATTAATAGTCTCTGCACTACAATGTATATAGGTTAAATAAATATGTTTTTTTCCTGTCAGTCGAGAGAATGCCTTCTCCATTTTCAGAGTTTATACTTGTCATTTTTTTCAAAATGTGGTTTGTAAGTAGGCATTATGGCACCAAAATAAGAACTTGGAAACTGGAGACCTGGGTTATAGGAGGCATTAGGCATGAATAGTGGGAACTTGGTGAGTCATTTAATCTCTGCTTCAGTTTCCTCCTCCCCAGAATGGGCTGGATACTCTTTGTTGTACAAATATTTCCTGAGAGATGCCAGAAGTTCTGTTACTCCTAGAAGAGAAACGAGTTCTTCCCTCAGGTCTTTAACACTTGCTGCTTTTTTTGTGGTTCACTCCTCACAGCTGAAACTCAAAATCACGGGAGTTCTGGAAGCAAATGGGCAGCCAAGGCAAAGAGGTGACGTCAGGTGAGGATTGCTTGCTTATCTAGAAGCCGGTCGCCATAGAAGGAGATTCAGGACTCTGTAAACTGCAACCTGTAAACTGAATTTATTTGAAATTGCCAGGGTGTAAATTGGTAGAAGACCAAAAAATATTTTGCCTTTTAATCTTAGGAAAGCCAACTGATATTTGTGTTGCTGGTTTCTGTTGATTTGCCTAGTGCTGCCAGAGACTACTGTCGATTCACAGGAAATAAGGCAAATAAGAGTCCCAAAGCTCTCTTACCCCAGCTTCATGAATACTTCTTTCCTTTTGTGTTCTCCATCTAAAGCAGTGGTTCTCAATCCTGAAGAAATAGCCAACCACCATCCTCCAGAAATTCTGATTCGATGGTTCTGGGGTACATCCCAAGCACTGGCGTTTTTTAGAAAGCTCTGTGGGTGATTCCTATGACAGCTGTGGCTGAGAAACACTGCTATGAAGCCTCTCTCTTACTATCCTGTAATGCCATGTGCTACCCATATGCAGTCCCACGTGAAGATGGAATTGTGTCCCTCATCTCATTAGGGGTGAGAATATAGAAGATACACAACAGAAGCTTACAAAAGGAAGAAATGAATGGGGGAACAAGGAATCAAAGGAAATATGGAGTAGAAAGAAGAAAGGGGGTGAGAAGAAGGAGATGGGCAAGAAAGAGTGATAAATGACAATTTGTGTCATGCAAACATTAGGACTACAATTCTATACACCTATTTATTTTTTTCCAGGGCAGAGAACTTCAGAGTTATGCTGCCACCACTTAAAAAAAAAAAAAAAAAGCCTGCTTTCATTCTGGACTTCCTGCCCAAATGAGCCCAACCTAATTTTTTAGACTTTGCCATGGAAAATAATATTTTTCTTCCTCTGAAAGGCTGAAAGGGGAAGACAATGACCAAATGAAAGAATGAAGGACTGCACAACTGGGTGGCTTTTTGATTATTCTAGGACCTCACATATCCATGCCCTGACTGCAATGCAACGCCTTGTTCTTTGAAAAGACACATTCGACTGTGTCAGAAAGAACAGCTCAGCAGTAGAATCAGTTGTATATCTCCCCAAATTGTATATTTTAAATTGATAACCTTCCTTGGAGAATAATTTCTATTATGTCAAATGCACTCAGAGTAAAGACTTGTTCATTTATGACCTATGATTGGCTAGACATGTTCTCATTAAATTGGATTGCATTTAGTATATGTGGGAAGGGCAGGTTTAAGTGATAAAGAGTGCTTTTCATCATGAAAGAACATATTTTACAGGGCCAGAGTTGCTGGAAACTATGAAAATTTGCTCCCAGAAGACCTTCGTTGAAAGGAAAAATAATCTTAAAGATCAATAAAATGTTGAACACTCACCACAAACAGTTTTCTCTGTCTCCCACTGTGCATGATGGGGACAGGATCAGAGAGATTTCCAGGTTGTGGCGAATTTGAGCAAGGGCCTAGAATCACATGCACTAGCTGGCTGGGGGTGCCCACCTGCTTAGGCTGGCTCAGTGAGGATGGACGAGGAGGTCACATGGATGGCAGCAAGGAATAATGGCTAAAAGCAGAGCTCAGGGTCACACACTCCTGTTAGAACTCTTTCTCAACCTCTTAGCAGTTGCGCCTCCATTGAAAGGGGGAAGGATGGGGAAGAGAGAGAGAGAGAGAGAGAGAGAGAGAGAGAGAGGGGGGAGAGAGAGAGAGAGAGAGAGAGAGAGGAGACCCTGAACTAACAGCTTGGGCTTCCTTCTTAATGACAGTAGGTCCAATATCATCTCAACCATCTTAGGAAATGCTCTTCATATCAGAGGCAAACCCCTGTGATTATTGTTAAATATCTAGTAAGAACTATGGAAAGTAAGTTGTAGTTAGTAAGATGCTGACTGTCCTATAATCAAAATGTATGGTCTACTGAGAAAAACACTCAGCAAATCACGTATAGCAACAGCAGATGCTGCCCACAGCAGTAAGTTTTTGTAAATTATCTGACCATGTATGAGTCAACAGCAGCATCATCACAAGAATATTGTTTCGTAAAATCACAGGTCCTGATTGCTTTACTATAGTAAATTCCATCTTTGTTTGTGAAATATCTTCCCATAAATTTGTGAGAGGCATTATAAGTAATTTTGGATGACAAAGATGTGAGTTCTAATCCCAACTCTGCCACAGCAGTGGTGATGCTGAAAACTTACTTTATATTCTTCCACTGGGCGTTGGGTTTTCAGGAAGTAGAGAATTGGTTAAGATAAGTTTAATGGGGCCTCTTTAAGCCCCAGCTGTCTTCCTTATTTGTCACGGGATTCTTAGTTTCAGAAAGGTTACAAGAATGTTTGTTTTTCAAAGCAAACATCACAATTACAAGAATGTGCAAGGTTCACAGATGAACAATTACATTAACAGAAAGGCAGGTGATTGTTAACCTTGTCTAGACTTAATTATGAAGTCAGTAAGAGTTCATAATTGTTGCAGAATTTGTGAAGCTGAAAATCCTAAATTTAAGTTTCATACACTGCTTCAGAGCAGATGGCAAGTTAAGGTTATATCATAATCAGAAACCACTCACCTTTGAAGGAACTAATATAGTAGAGAATTATTTCCGACATAACCCAGAAACATGATAGCTCATTCTTTAAGGTTTTCCCCCAACTATTTCTGGTTAGCATTTTAAAAATGAGCATACGTTTAAATGCAAAGATGTCTTCTTCTATTAAATATTCAACTACCATTTGCCAGTAATCAAATCTTCATGCTCAAATAATCTTTATTAAGTACCAGTGTGTACCGTGTGCTAGATACTATATAAAGAGAAAAAAAAAACCTCTGGCATGAATGCAGATGTTCATATAAATAGACAGGAAGGTATAATAAAATTATTCAGTGAAGAGAAGTGCAGCAATGTCAAGCTAGAACCCAAGCTAATAAATGAATAAAAAGTATAGTAAAAACGCTTAACAAGTTTCCACTTGTAAAGCTTTTTTGCATGACACATATATGTTTTAGGGTATATATATGGGCACGTTTTACCACTTCTCTTTTAGGATGCTTTTTCTGTTAAGAAGTTTTGCAGCTGCTTTTGACTAAAGAGCTTGAGAGGGCTTTACCACCCTTTCATTATACATAAGCTTTAGTGCTCAGATTTTTCCGGTGTTGGGTGTATAAGTAACTCCCTGGGAATAATGGTCATAGTAACTCTCTTTGAAAAAGAACCACTGACTATTTTTGTGCTCTGCCTGTTTCACAGTTGTTTTGAGCTCCCTTCATTTAATTAAGAATTACAATGTAAGTATTCATGCATTAATTTATTCATAAATTCTTACATGTAGTCAATAAGCAAATCCCTGTTCTAATTACCAAAAGTCCATCTTAGAAAACACTTGCTCTTTGCTTTCAAGAAGCTCACAGTCTAGGTGGCACGAGTGGGCAGGAGACATATTTCTGAACCATGCCTTACCGGTAGTATAGAATGAATGCCATTAGGTCAAAGAGGAAAGGAGACCTAAATGACACTGACGGTCTTACCAAACAATAAGAGTGAGCTGCGCATTAACCAACAAAATATGTTCCTTCCGTAGCAAGTCTAAAATAAAATCAACTAAATGGAATAAAACACAGACTAGTTCTATGGACAGTTAATATTGTCTCAGAACTGGTGTTTTGCTGCCATACTGCCCCAGTTTTTCCTTAGCAGGCAGCAGAAACCTTGTCAGTCCAATACAGGGTCAACACTGTGTTCCATGTTAAAGAGGCATCAGAAATTGGCTGCTGTCAGAACCATCTGGGGGATACTCATTAAAAATACAAATGTGCAAAGTTCCACCTTAGAATTTCTGATCTAGTAGGTCTGGGGTGAGTTTTGGCAATCTATTTTTTTTTTATATAGGTGTCCCAGGTAATTTCGATTATTAACCAGATTTGGGGAAATACCCTTAAATAAATTCAGAATTTATATCTATAAATACAACAGTGGGGACAGGGGAAGTGATGTTTCATCCCTGCTCTAACATAGTTCTCTTCTAAAACTTCAGTTTAATACAAAAACCCAAAGGCCTTAAAATATGGGGGGAAGATAACCACTATGAATGAGAGGAGAAGACATATTTTATTTTTTGCTATTCACATTTTTTCCTGTCCAAAATCTCCCTTCTCCTAACTTAGGTTTCTTTCTTTAAATAATTCCACTGACAGCCTTTGAACTGTTTTACGTGGCTAATTAAACATTGAATAAAATCATGTATTTCAGGAAGACACAGATGCCTATTCAGATGTGTGCCACTGGCTATGTACCTGCAGATACCTTGATGCCTTTCACCTCTTAGCCTCTGGCCTAATGTGCCAACTCCCTGTAAGCCCCATCATTCAACCATAGTCAATACTTTAGCATGAAGGTCTCATCTTAGAGTTGGCCAGTCGAGGCATTATACCCAAGACCTATGGACTGGAGTTTCCTGTCCTTGCTTGGTCAGACAGGCTAATAGGATGGTTATCTACCGAAAAGACCTTTAATAAAACTGAAGCACCTTTCAGAATCTCTTCAACTTTGTGAACTCACTTACGTAGCAGTAGGAAGAAGGGCATGCAATGACCTATGGATCAAGTCTGAAAAGAGGACTGCGAGTCAGACCGTTGTGTCTCAAGCTGTTTCCATAGGCTCCTCTGCCATAGAGGGGACTTGACATGAGCCCTCTCACCCTCTCATTCTTCTGCTGCAAAATGTTGCCTTTCTTCTGACCCTCAACCAATGCCTCAGGGAGATTCCACAAAATCCTATCACTTGTACTTATAGGATTTGTAATGAGGCATCTGACTCCATTTTCTGGTGTTGGACTGCTGGCAGCTTTTAAGCCTCGCTCCCCATGTTTCCCTGGTGACTTGCATCTGGGTGAGCTGATAGAAAATCCTGGTGCTTCTCTTTTGGCATCAGGGAGGGAGACTGAAATCACATAATGCCCTGCCTAAGCACACACAGGTAGTCTCACCTGGTCCCACCTCCTCACCCCAGTAAAAAACCTAAGCTGATCTCTTTTCCCAGCTCCCCCAAGTCATTTTGGACCTGCTTGAGAGGCCTGCCCTGCTCTCCTCAGAGACCTCATTCACATATATAAGAAATCTTTCATACCCTCTTGTATGTATGTGGTATCATCATACAAAATCACAACCAAACTTCAGGTGAGGGCCCACCTGCCTCTGCAGGTGACCATAACAAGTATCTGGTCTACTCCAGTTTAAAACCCCAATCTCTGGTCTAATCTAAAGTGTTCCTTTCCCCGTTGCCAGCTATGTTTTGGACCTGTAGCCCCAAAGTGTTTCTGTGTGCATGCATGCAATGCACACACGCATATTCCTGTACATGCTCATTTGCTCCTCCTACCCGTCCCCATTTTGGGATTAGAATTGGCTGGGGAATAATTTTATGCCGGAGCCATTTGTTTCCTCCCTTTTCGAAACCTATCTCCACTCCTGTCAAGTGCTGGGAGAAGGAATAAGAAAGCAAAGGACAAAGGCCTGTTAATAATTAGGACTACCATTTGCTCCTGTCATTTGTCCCTGCTTCTCTTGCAAACACTGTCTGAATTCAGTCCCATCTGTGTGGTAGGTGTTCAAACGCAGGCTGTGGCATGAGGCAGGTAGCGTGTTAGTTTCATGGAACTCATTCCCCTTTCAGGCTTCTGTTTTCACTCCCCTTAGCTCTCACCCCTAGTGGTATATAGCTTTCTGACTCTGGGGCCCCTTGTCTGATGGGCATCCTCTTGAGATGGTTACAGGAAGAAGGCTCACGTTGAACTACTTCCTGTAAAGCCATGGGAAACACATGCATCTTTGCCATGCTGAAAGCTTAGGCATGTAGATGCCTCTGCAGCTCACCCAACTGTGTTTGTTATTACTGTGGCCGATGCAATGAGCTCACTACATATCCCATGCGTTTCCTCTTATTTCCCAGTCTCCTCTGCAGTTGAGGGAGGACCACGTGACTAGATTTGGCCAGTGGTCTAGGAGTGAAAATTCCAAGTGCCATGTCTGGTCAGAGGCAATTAAGGTGTGAGTTCTCCAAACCTTCTCTTCTTTCTCTCTTTTCTTTCCTTGGCCACCCTGAAAACCACATGTTGGGATGGCTGCATCACAAGACTGCTCAGACTAGAACTCCAAGTAACTACATTGTACAGGGCCTGTCATGTCCTGAGGACTACGTGGACCCTCAGCAATCATGTTAGACATAGAGTGTGAACAAGAAGTAACTTTTTGTTATTTGAGCTATCGATATTTGGAGGCTACTTTGTCACCACCGCATAAACCACCTTCCTATCTATTGGTCTGTGTATCTATTTCTCTAAGTAGACATTTACATATAACTATTTTACCTGCAGATATTTACAATATGAATTTATATAAACATATACATATTATCTTTGGTTATATGTTGACTACACAGCATACTGTTATTATGTATTATGCATAATTATTTTGTGTTATATAAATGATAAATGAATGTTTTCTACAATATATAGTATATTCTATATTCCATAACAGGTCATTGATATAATATACTAATGTAATTAATTTAATTGTTATTAGTAAAATAAATAATTAATAACTTTGAAAAACACCGTCTGAAGAAATGAAGGGCATAATATTGTAGAAAACAAGCAAATTAGTAATTAGTTCAAGACTGCCATACCCACTGGGAAATGGCCATCAGTGCATAAACAGCAAAGTGGTTCACTCTATTATTAATTAATAAAGGACACACAAGACATTCTTCAGCCTTGGAAAAGAGAGACAGACATGTGGAACATGAAGAAGATAAAAACCACACTCATGTGTAAGACACAACCCAAGGTGAAAAGTCCCAGGGAGCTGCTGAACTGTTACAATGCTGGTACAAGAGAGTATTCTCTCTTCTTCATGTGTGGGAACGGGGTCCAGAGTTATGTGTGAAACTCAACTTCCCCAATCCAAAAACATGGGTTTGCAGATTAGAAGTAGCAAGAGAACAAGATGGTGTCCTGGTCAAGAGGTTCCCAGCGCCTAGGAAGGAGACTGCAGAGCTGTCCATTCATAAGGCATCTGAAAACAGAAAGTGCACAGCTTCAGTCTGACACAGCAGATTATGTTTGTAATGAGAACTTGCATCCTACAGAAAGCTGGAATTATGTTTAATAATTTGTGTTTTAGAAAGCATCAAATTAGAGAACATGCTCTGTTTAAATGAACATAAAAATAGTCACTCCAAAAAAGACTGGTGCCGAAGGAGACATATCAGCAGTTCATTTTTGTCCTCACAACTCTGACTCCACTCTCCCAAGTTAGAGATATGGCCCTGTTTTCAAGAACAGGCATATAGAGAGTATCACCCTTTCCTATCCCTATCTTATTCACTATTAAATTCTAGAGAAGTGAATAATCGTCACCAACAACACTTATGGAATAGCACCTATTTCAACTTTGTTTCCTTGGTAAACTTGTCATCAAGAACAGAGAAGGCTCTGTGATTTCACCCTCCTTGCAAGGCTAAGAAGTTATTCTGCATCAGTTTCATGGATGATAGCAGAAGACTCACTACTCCTGGGTCATAGATGAATAGTTTATAACTTACAGCAACACCAGAAGCCAGAGTACCAACATTTTTGCTGTAGTTCCATAAACCTCAATTCCCACCGAGTGACTTGAAGAAGTCAAATGACACCTGAGCACACAAACGGTTGTATAAAAAAAGAGGAACCCTGATCTTAGGGAACTCAGATCACTTACTATAAGCAGTAAGCATGCCTGCCCTTGGCTCCAGAGAGAAAGCCATCCCTACGTACAAATATCCTTGAAAAGACAACCCAAAACAAAGGACAGTAAATGCCTCACTCATAACATATACAGAAATACAAAAGACTCACAGAAAGTTGTCTCCCAAAAGGTGCTTAGAAAAATATAAAATCTGAAGAGTCAATTTGAAGCAAAAGATAACACAAAGGCATGTGAGTTGTACTTCAGGTAACCTACCAAGCCATGATTAAATCAAATGATGTTTGGGGCCTTTTGAATACTGATTTGCAATAGTGATTGGAACCGAAATGCCCTGGATGGGGAAACTGAGAAAAAAAATTTAATGCCCATTTATACTACCCAAATACAAGTGCACAAACAGTAGAATATACTTTTTCAGAACTATATCTGTCTTATGGTGCCTGACAATTAAGTCCGTGAACTTGCCACTGTGCGCTCCTGTTTAGCAGCACTGTATCAACAACTCAATAAGGTTTCATAACCTTGGTATATCGGTGTCTCACAGCTGTGTTTGTTTTGATGTATGTTGGTGTCTTGCAGGTGATATTCATTACTGTTGTTGCATGTTTTTGTGTGCCATCGCAAGAATGTTGAAACTTGGAGTAGAACAGTGAACACATGGCAAGGTACAAATGTTTTAAATGTTTTTTCTGAGGGAACAGAAAGGGTCACTAATAAAGAGAGATCGGGATGGCCAGTAATGGGCAGACATTGCAAACATTCATTGCAAAAATTTATTGAATTGTGTGTCAAAATCATCAGCTGACTGGGAGAAGCATAGCAGATCAAATAAATAAATTCATAAAGAAACAGGAAAATCTAAACTGAAAATCTTGGCAGGAGAAAGGCATATACGAAAGTGGTCTTGAAGGAGCTCTTACATCACGACAATGCACCAGTTCACACAGCACTGTCTATGAAGGAGTTTTTAGCCAGTAAACAAATAACTGTATTGGAACACCCTTCCTGCTCACCTGATTTGGCCCACAGTGACTTTTTTCTTTACCTGAAGATAAAGGAAATATTTAAAGGAAGATGTTTTGATGACATCAAGGGTAATATGATGACAGCTCTGATGGCCATTCCAGAGAAGGCGTTCCAAAATTACTTTGATGGGGAGACTAGGCACTAGCATCAGTGCATAACTTCCCAAGGGGAGTACTTCGAAGGGGACTGTAGTGATATTCAGCAATGAGGTATGTAGCACTTTTACTAGGGTAAGTTTGCAAACGTAATTGTCTCACCGCCTAGTCACTGCTGTATCCTCAAGTTTCTAGAACAGTGCCCAGCATCTTTACCAGTGAATGAATGAATAAATGAGAGCAGCCTCATTACTTTGCATGTGTACTGACTGTAACACTTTCTGATTAAATCATGATAGCGGTACGTTTTCTCTGATTAATTCATGAAGTATGTAAACTATGGCTTGAGAGTGACATATTCTGCTCAGAGTTTTTTAAAAGGGCTTTCTTTTACTATATATATATTTTTTTTTTCTTAAAATGCATGCATTTTATTTTCTTCAGTATAAATATTGCAAGCTCTGTATATTTGCTGTGATTATGAACAGATGGAACTAAGACAGAGAAAAGAAGGAGAAGAGGAAGAGATTGGATTCAGTAAATGAGCTATTGAGGATACTGACAAGTAGAAAGCCCTCAAGTGTGCACAACCCCTCCCAAGAAATACAAGAGGTGATGGGGGAGAAAGACCACAGTAAAGAAGAGACATGTCCCTAAACTGCCATCAGGTGGTACCACCAGCCCCATGCAGCGCCATCGCTATTTGAAATGGCTGCCTGAGGAAGAGGAGTGGCAGGACTTTAGCCTTAGAGTAGGTTGACGGGAGAGGGAGCAAAAACTCCATTTCACTTTTATACAATTTACTCTCTGATATTCTCACCTCAGATAATTCCCTTACAGCTAGTTAAGAGACACCAACTTACTGCCAAAATCAGTAAATACCAACTCAGGATTCACTAATGTGATTTATCACAGTTTCCCAGAGCCAAACTGTAGGAATATTGTGTAGTGACATGCCAACGAAATTAAGAGCAACTGGAATAGGAAAGAATTCTTAAAAATCGATTTTGTGACTTTTCTTTATCCTTTGTTGATTTGCTTGCTTTCGATTCATGATCAATAGATCTAGTATTATAAGATAAGTACAGTTGACCCTTGAACAATGTGGGTTTGAACTATGTGGGTCCGCTTATGCACACATTTTTTTCAATAAAATTGATACCTTGGATGCCTGCCTCTCCCACCTCCCCTTCCCCTTCCTCCACCTCTTCTGCCTCTGTCATCCCTGAGTCAACAAAGCCAACTCCTCGTCTTCTTCTTCCTCCTCCTCCTCAGCCTACTCAATGTGAACAAAGATGAAGACCGTTTTGATGATCCACTTCCACCTAAGGAGTAGTAAATATATTTTCTCTTCCTTATGATCTTCTTAACATTTTTTCTCCAGCTTATTTTACTATAGGAATACAGTACATAATGTATACACATACAAAATATCTGTCCAGTGGCTGTTTATGTTATCAGTAAGGTTTCTGGTCAAAAAAGTAGGTTATTAGTAGTGACGTTTTGAGGAGTGAAAAGACATGTGGATTTTCAACTGTACAGGGATCAGTGCCCCAGCTCCACTATTGGTTAAGGGTTAACTGTCGTTTAATAAGTGTCTTCTATAATTGCTGCATTTAAGAATGTATAGTCTTAAATCTTGAGATTTATATCAATTTATGATCATGAATAGTAGCTTTAGTTGGGCAGGCAGTTTGAGCAATATAAAAGAGAATATTTATTAATTTGTACTATGGTAAATATACATGACATAAACTTTGCCATCTTAACCACTTTTAAATGTACGGCTCAGTGGTATTAAACACATGTATAATGTTGTGCAACCATCACTACCATCCCGCTTTTCACTTTGTAAAACTGAAACTCTATCTATTAAATAATATTTCCCAATTTCCCCTCCTCACTGCATCCCCTGGAAACCACCATTCTAATTCCCATCTCTATGATTTTCTGTATTCTAACTGCCTCATATAAGTGGGATCATGTCATATTTGTCTGTTTTGCTGCTGGCATATTTCAAAGTCCTCAAGGTTCATCCATGTTGAAGTATGTGTTAGGCTTTCCTTCCTTTTTAAGGTTGAACAATATTCCATTGCAAATGTATACTATACTTTGTTTATCCATACTTCTGCCAGTGGACATGTGGGTTGCTTTCGTATTTTAGCTACTGTGAATAATACTGCTATGAACATGCACACAAATATCCCTTTGAGACCTCTGCTTTTAATTATTTTGGGTATATGTTTAGAAGTGGAATTGTTGCATCATATGGTACTTCAATTTTTAATTTTTTGAGGAGTTCTGTCATAATGTTTTCTATAATGACTTCCCCATTTTACATATACACCAGCAGTGACCAAGAGTTCCAATTTCTTTACATCCTTGCCAACACTTGTTTTTTCTAGTTTTTGATAGTAGTCATCCTGATGGGTAGGTATGAGGGAGAATCTTGTAGTTTTCTTTTACATTTCTGTAGCGATTAGTGATGTTGGACATCTTTTAATGTGATTATTGGCCATATTTGTAGACATTTATCTATTCAAGTCCTTTGCCCATTTTTGAATCAGGATTTTTGTTGAGTTTTGTTTTAGGTGTTGTCTATATATTCTATCAATCACTATCAGATATATCAGCAGTGCCCAACCTTTTTGGCATCAGGGACAGATTTCATGGAAGACAATTTTTCCATGGTCTAGGAGATGGGGGAATTGTTTCGGGATGATTCAAATGCATAACATTTATCGTGCACTTTATTTATATTATTATTGCATTGTAATATATAATGAAATAATTGTATACCACACCATTAAAAAAAGGTATGAATGGAAGCAGTAAATAAAATAATGCATGGGCCTTGCACTGACTAAAATAAGTGTCAGATTCTGACTTAAAACCTGCCAACAGGTGCAGCTGTACATCTGAAGTACATTCGCTCACTTGCCACTCACTGATAGGGTTTTGATATGGGTCTGCAACCAATTGATTTATTATGGTCTCTGTGCAGTCAAACCTCATTGCGAATGTTAATCTGTATTTGCAGTCCCTCCCCAAGGCTAGCATCACCACCTCAGCTCCACTTCAGATCACCATAAGTTAGATTCTTATAAGGAGCGTGCAGCATAGATCCCTCTCATGCACAGTTCACAACAGGGTCCGTACTTCTATGAGACTCAAATGCTGCCGCTGACCTGACAGGAGGAGGAGCTCAAGCAGTAATGCGAGTGATGGGGAACTGCTGTAAAGACAGATGAAGCTTTGTCCCTAGCCCGCGGATCACCTCCTGCTGTGCGGGCTGATTTCTACCAGGCCACGGACCAGCTGGCCCCAGGGGTTGGGGACCCCTGAGATACATGATTTGGAATATTTTCTTTCATTTTGTGAATTGCTTTGTTACTCTGTTAATAGTGTCTCTTGATGTACAAAATGTTTTAATTTTCATAAAGTCCAATTTGTCTATTTTTTCTTTGGTTGGCTATGCCTTTGGCATCGATCCAAGAAATCACTGCCAAATTCAGTGTTGTGAAGCTTTTGCCCTGTTTTCTTCTAAAAGCTTTATAGTTTTAGGTTTTACATGTAGGCCTTTGATCCACTTTGAGTTATTTTTCTACATGGTGTTAGGTAAGTGTCCAACTTCACTTTTTTACATGGGAATATCCAGTGTTTCATCACTTTTCTTTTTTTTGAAAAGTCTGTTCTTTTCTTCATGAATGGTCCTTGTATTCTGAGAAAAATCATTTGACTACTTATGTGAGGGTTTATTTTGGGGCTCCTTATTTGATTTCATGGGTCAATATGTCTGTCTTTATGCCAATATCACATTATTTTGCTTCCTGAAGCTTTGCAGGAAGTTCTGAAAAGAAGGAGTATGAGTTAGCCAGCTTTGTTTTTCTTCTTCAAGATTGTTTTGGCTATTCGGGACCCCTTGAGATTCCATGTGAATTTTATGATGCACTTTCTATTTCTGAAATAAAAATGCTATTGGGATTTTGACAGAAATTTCATTGAATATGTAGTTCACTTTGGATGGTATTCACATCTTAACAATATCAAGCCTTTCAACCCACAAGCATGGAATGTGTTTCCACTTATTTATGTCTTCTTTAATTTTGGTCAGCAGCATTTTATAGTTTTAATTGCACAAGTCTTTAACCTCTTGGTTGAGTTAATTCCTAAGTATTTTATTCTTTTTGATGCTATTGTAAATGGAATTACTTTCTTAATTTTCTTTTCAGAGTTTTCATGATTAGTACATAAAAACTACAATTGATTGTTTTGTATTGGCTTTGTATCCTGCTACTTTGCTGAATTCACTTATTATTTCTGAACTTTTTTTTGCGGAATCTTTGGGGTTTTCTACATAAAAAATCATATGTGTCAAAAAATAATTCTTTCTTTCCAATTCTGATGCCTTTTTTTCTTGCCTAATCGCTATGAAAAAGACTTCCAATATTATGCTGAATAGGAGTGGTGAGAGTGGGCATCCTTTTCTTGTTCCTGATCTTAGAGAAAAACCTTTTAACCTTTCACACTAAGTATGATATGTTAAAAGAAAAACTTTCAACAAATTAAATTTAACAGTATTTAATTGAGCAAATAATAATGAATCAGGCAGCCTCCTAACCAGAATAGGTTCAAAGAGACTCTGACATTGCCACATCGGTGAAGATTTGTGGACAGAAATAGGGAACTGCTATGCAGAAAATAGAAGTGAGGTACAGAAACAGCCAGATTGGTTACAGCTCAACATTTGCCTTATTTAAACATAGTTTGAACACTTGGCCATCTTTGATTGGCTGAAACTCAGGGATTGGTACAAGAGTAGGTTACAGTCTATTTACACATTCAGTTCAGTTTAAGTTCACTAGGGATGGATAAATATTTAGGCCAATCGTAAATTTCATTAGGAGGGAGTTTAGGTTAACCTTAATTTAACAGATGCTTGCTATGGGCTTTCATATATGGGTTATTATGTTGAGGTAGTTTCCTTCTATTCCTAATTTGTTGTGTGTTTTCTCATGAAAAGGTGTTGAATTTTGTCAAATGCTTTTTCTGCATCAATTGAGATAATCACCTGACTTTTTTCCTTCATTCTGTTAATGTGGTGCATTATTTGATCCATTTTTGTATGTTGAATTATCCTTGCATTCCAGGAATAAATCCCATTGAGTTGTGGTGTAAAATCTTGATAATGTGCTACTAAATTTGGATTGCTAGCATTTTGTTAAGGATCTTGGCGTCAAAGCTCAGAAAGAATATGGGTCTGTAGTTTTCTTTTCTTGTGGAGTCTTTGTCTGGCTTTGATATTAGGGTAATGCCAGCCTTATAAGATGAGTTATGAGTCAAACTTTTGGACAAGTTTGAGAAGGACTGATGCGAGTTCTTCTTTAAATGTTTGGTAGAGCTATCCATTGCAACCATCAGGTCCAAAGCTTTTCTTTGCTGGGAGATTTATAATTACTGATTTAACTTTCTTACAAGTTTTAGATCTATTTAGGTTTTATGTTTCTTTAGGATTTAGTCTTGGCAGGTTTTGCGTTTCTAGAAATCTGTCCATTTCACCCAAGCTATCCTATTTGTTAGCATACAATTGCTCATAGTACTCTCTTATAATCCTTTTATTTATATGGAATCATTAGTAATGTCCTTATTTTCATTTTTGATTTCAGTAATAGAGTCTTCTCTCAGTTTTCTTACTCTCGCTAGCTAAAGGTTTTTCACTTTGGTTGATCTTTTCAAAGAACAAACTTTTGATTTCATTAATTTTCTGTTTTCTTTATTCTCTATTTCATTGATCTCTGCTCTAATTTTTAACTCCTTCCTTCTCCTAGCTTTGGGTTGTTTTGTTCTTCTTTTTCTAGTTCTTTATGTTCTAAAGCTAGGTTATTAATTTAAAATTGTTCATGCTTTTCAATGTCTTTATAGCTATAAGTTTCCTCCTTAACACTATTTTAGCTGTGTCCCGCAAGTCTTGGTATGTTGTGTTTTGTTTTCATTTGTTGGTAAGTATTTTCTAATTTCTCTTTTAATTTATGCTTTGACTCATTAATTGTTTAAGAGTGTGTTTTCTAATTTTCACAGATTTGTGAATTTTCTGGTTTTACTTCTGTTATTGATTTTTAACTTAAACCTATTGAGGTCAAAGAAGATACTTGGTATGACATGTTTTAAAATCTTATGAGACTTAATTTGTGGTCTAACATATGCTCTATCCTGGAAAATAATCCCATATGCACTTGAGAAGACTGTGTATGTATTATTTCTGGGGAGAGTGTCCTGTATATGTCTGTTAGATCTAGTTGGTTTATTGTGCTATTTATGTCTTCTATTTTCTTACTTATCTTCTGTCTAGTTGTTCTATCCATTTTTGAAAGTAGGGTATTGAAGTCTCCAAATATTATTATAGAACTGTATATGTCTCCCTTCAATCCTGTCAGTGTTTGGTTCATATATATTTAATGGTCTGCCATTAGGTGCTTAAATGTTACAATTATTATATATTCCTGCAGTATTGAACCCTTTATTAATATGTAATGTCCTTCTTTGTCTCTTAGTAATTGCTTTTTATATATACTTTTTTTTTTTTGCTAGAAGGACTACCTGGTGGTGAGATTAAAAGCCATTTCTTCCTTACATTTTTCTATGCTTAAAAAAACTAACACATTTTATGAAAATTGAAACTATCCTGCATCACTAAGAAAAAAGACAACACATGCTTTCCAACCATACTTTCTAAAATATCTTTTTCTTGTTTTGCACGACGAGTTATTTCTCCTCAACCCCATCCTCCTAATTTTAGACACATTTTGAGCACCAGGAGAACTCTAACCTGTTTCTAATTCTATTGTTTTCCTATGTTCCATTTACTCTACTATATTTTGAAATCATCACTCTTTCACTAGTCAATCCGCAGTCATAATACTATGTTCTTAGAGTCAAATCCAATCCACTGCAAATAAAATATTAAATCTACCAACAAAGACCTTTTTCTCTCTTCTTAAAAAAGGAAGAGTTGAATGATGACATCCACTGTTTGTCATGGACATTGTTACTGAAGGAATCAAGTTGATACATTCAGGCATTGCAGCATGCAAAAGGAAAGGTTTCTTTTTAAAAATATTATTATTATTTTTCAAGTTATCCAAAGAAAGTAGCCTCCCAAAATGCCTTACCTGAGTCAGAAAGTTTCTGCTATTTTTATATGAATTGAACTTTATTATAAGTGTGGAGAAATTACATTTGACTCTGACTCTAAGTTTGTAATAAGTAGATTAATTATAATTTGTTGCCCTAGAATGACATACCTCTGAAAATATATCTATCACAAGTTAGGTTCTCTGGAAGCAGATGATGAAATGAAGTATAGCATGCCAAATGTTGCTTAGGGATTCATATCTGTGGAAGGAGGAGGAGAAAGCAGGATTGGTTAAAGGTAGAAGTCAAATTTTGGTGCAGGTTCACAGAGCTTTGTCCAAATCCATGGGAAGTTTTGGAGTATACATAGCATTTCCAATGCTCAAAACAGATTTTGAACTCTTCAATTTTGATGACCTTTAGTGCTTCTATCTTTTTTTTGGTTTCGCCTCATCCCCATTGGCAAAACGTTTCCCTTTGAGGTCTTTTTCCTTTTTCTTTGTTTCCATTTTGTTCTTTATTTACTTTTACTTTTAAAATGTGGAGTACAACTCAGTATTAGGTATACAGGTGGTCATCATGCAGGTAAAGTTTGGGCCTCCATTTGGTCCCCACTTCTCCTGGTTTGAGATCAGGTACCCTTATTGATGTTGTGTTCTACACCTTCTCACCCCAGCAGTATCCCACTACTGCCAATCCCTTTCTTATAGTATTATGGTAAATGTTCAGGGTCCACTTATGAGTGAGAACATGTGGTACTCTGTTCTTCGTTTCTGTGATAGATCACTGAGTATGATAGACTCTAAATCCATCCAAGTCGCTGCAAAGTCCATATGTTTGTCTTTCGTTATGGCTGCACAATATTCCATTGGGTATATGTACCACATTTTAAAAAATTCAGTCCAGTTTCGATGAACAGCACAGTTGGTTCCATGTTTTTGCTATTGTGAATAGTGCTGCAATAAACATGCGTGTGCAGGTCTCTTTTTTGTAGAATGATTTGAGTTCCTCTGGGTATATTCCCAGTAGGGGGATTGCTGGGTCATATGGAAGGTCAACGTGTAGTTCTTTTAGAAGTCGCCACACTGTTTTCCAAAGAGGTTGCACTAGTTTGCATTCCCACCAACAGTGTAGAAGCGTTCCTTTTCCTCCGCATCCTCACCAGCATCTGTTGTTTGTTTTTATTAATTATGGCCATTCTTACTGGAGTTAAGTGATATCTTAATGTGGTTTTTATTTGCATTTCTCTGATGATGATGTTGAGCACTTTTTTCATGTGTCTGTTGGCTGCCTGTATATCTTCTTTTGAGAAGTGGGACCTCATCAAACCGAAAATCTTCTGCAAACCAGAAGAAACCATCAAGAGAGTGGGGAGACAGCCCACAGAATGGGAAAAAATATTTGCCAACTGTATATCTGACAAAGGCTTAACATCCAGGATCTACAAGGAACTCAAACATGCCAAAAGGAAAAAAGCAAACAGACTCATTAAAAAGTGAGCAAAAAACATGATGAATAAAGGACTTTTTCTTCAGAGGAAACAAACAAAAGTTGCTCAGAGTGAGATTGAGTGAATGAGGAGGGTGGGGCCCAGCGGTCATGCAGTTTTTGATAAAAACAGAAAACAAAAACTGCTGAACACTTAGTGCAGTGTGGGCAGGTGTGCTTCTAAATCACCCATTATGAAATGGGCAAATGTGATGGAAGAATCTCCAAAAAAATATTCATTAAAGCTGAACACAGCCTCACATAACAATGCTAGCTGGTATATTGATGATGTTGGGTTTTAGAACACTTACCTAGTGGGGGAAGCCTGTAGTACAATGGGGCCCACCCTCAAAAGATAATTCTGGTGTTTTGGGGGTCCCCCCTCATATTATGGCAGAAAGACCAAGGAATGTGAACTCAGATGACGCTGGGTCAATCCCAGCATTTCAATTTGTAAAGCTTGAGCAACTTTCTTTAAACTCTGTAAGGCTCAATTCCTCACACATAAAGTAAAAATACTAACAATAACCTACTTCTTGGAATCATTATGTGTGTTCATTTGCATCAAGTGTATAAAAGATCAAGTACAGTGCATGGCATATAATAGGCATTTAATCAATTAAAGTTCTTTTTTTTTACTCCTGTTGAAGTCACGTTTCATTTGTGTTTGTGAGCTGGCTAATAACCAATATTACCACCAGAAAAGGCTCTCTCTTTGAGCTCTAAACTTGTGTCATCTAGAAGTGGGTGGTAAAAACATAAAACTGTGTTTTGTTTCTAAATATAGTAAATCACAAGGCTAAATAAATACCTACTTCATGCAATGATGTCATTGATTTTTAAAACATTTCTGATACTGGAGAAGTCTTTCACAAATAAACCTCTCAGCCATGTACGTCTACTTACAGAGTTTTGTTTTTCAGAGTTGATAAAAACCCAATTCATACAAACTAATCCATTAGGAAATAACATTGAATCCTGTTGCACCAACAGGACTCCCATAAGGAGAGTGATCGTTAAATTGCAGGGCGACTTGAGTAGTTTTGCTAGGTGAAAGTGTACGCAATACATTAGAGAAGCAGCTGAGTCTATAGAACTGAAGCTAAACTCTTGATTTAGTAAATATGGGAATTCTAGAGTCAAAGTTTTAGAGAGTCATGCAACGTTGAAAAAGTTACATATTCAGTCTTGGCCTCAGTGTCTTTTTAAAAATCAGTAGTAGTATGGACTAAAATTTCTATGATTATATTCAGATCCAAAATTCTAAATGTCTATAAACTCAGAAAATAAGCTTACAGTAGGTGAATCAAGAAAAGGATTAATATGGGTTAACCACTGAGTACTGAAAACCAGAAAGGCATGGACTCCTCAGAAGCTAACAACCAAGTAACAAGAAGTACCAAAAAGAGGGACCTGTTAAATGATACCAGTGAGATTCAGTCAGCAAAACTCAGATTATGGAAAACTATACGTAATTTTCTGAAACATTGAGATATAAGAAAGGGAAAGCTTATAGATTAAAAGTATTTAAGAGACATCAACCAGTACCAATTGGGAACAGTATTTCAATTCAGATTACAGCAAAAAAAATGTAAAAATAAGCATTTATGAGACATTCATGGAAACTTTAACAGTGACTGGATATTTAACTATATTTCAAAATTATTGTTAATTTCTAAGTTGGCATAATGATTATATTTTGAAAAAAATCCTTTTCTTTGACTCTGTGCTGTGATGTTTATGGATTAAATATGATACCAGAGATTTGCTTCAAAATAATCATGGGATAGGGAAGAATGGGTAAAATATAGTTGAAATAAAACCAACATTAGTGGATAATTATTCAAGTCAGGTTAAACTATACCTTTTTGCTTTTGTGCTTGAAACTTTCAATCGTAAAAGTAAACATACACCTACATGCTAAGATTCTACTTAAGAGGAGAAAAAAATTCTACTGATAGGACAAACAAAGCATACATCAAGAACTCTTTCCTTGGAAATCTCTTCCTGACATTGTAAGCTAATATGGGTAATTCCAATTAGCCACAAAATTTCCATGAAACAAGATAGAGATTATTTCAAAACCTTCTATGGAAAACACCCAGAGAGTGTTCTTGGGAACTCATGCATGAAAGCAAAAGTTGACTTAACTCCAGTGGGAGTTTCTGCAGAAGCTTCCCTATTTCATCAAATTTTTGTTATGATGAAACTTGCATTAATTTTCCTTTCACTGTATTGGTCCTGGGTCTTTGGGTAGGGCAGGGAGATTCTAAACCCTTAGCATCTGTATCCAGGTAGAGGCATTTTAAATAGGTTGAATGGTAGGAAAGCTTTATATTTGAAAAGACATTTGTTCTAATGGAGCCAGTCTTTTGCACAGATGAGACAAGTCAGTATATTCACAGAGATAGAAATTCCTCAAGAGGGAGCAGAAAAAGGGAAAAATTGTAGCCACAATTAAGTTTTTTTAAAAATCATGTCTATCTTTATACAGTGTTCTCAAATCATCTCATTGATGGCAGTCATCAGAAATGGAGAGTGGAAATATATGATACTGACACATGTACATAACACACACACACACACACACACACACACACACACACACACACGAGGGATAGCTGATGGACTGTGATGGTTCCTTCCAGACCCAATTATGATTGATAGCATTCCATTACCTTTATGCTTATTTTAAAATTCCCTTGACACGGATTGATTAAAGGCACGGACCTCTATGAACCTATGAAAAATTTATGGATTTTGAAAGAGCTTCAGTATGTACCATTTGAGCACAAATCATTTCCTGGCTGTCACTGTTTTTCCCACAATCTCTCTTATGTTGGTAATATATGTTTAATAATCAAAAACCGATGCTAGGGATTAAAGCATCAAGATGTTACAGAATAAAGCAACAACAACAAAAAATGAAATTAGATTTGTATGATTTTAACTATTCTTTAATCTGCTTCTGGGCAACAAAAGTGATTTGTGTCGGCCGTTATTGCATTAAACTTTAATTTTCTTCCACCGGCACAGGATTATATAAAGGAGTATTGGATTGCACTCAGCATGGATTAGCCGAGCACTGTCTCTGCTGCCAAGGAGCAAATGGATTTCCTTCTTTCTTTGATTTATATTTTTATTGCTGTTTTTCCCTTCCTTCTAATTCCCATTACCCTTCCGTTTGCCAGCACTGAGATACCCTGTAGGAGCAGCAGAAAGGCAGGCAGAATTATTGGCTTATTGCATATATTTATGTTCCAAGGCTTCTCAGTCATCTATGTCAGAGGAATAAAGTAGCCTCCAGCCATGGAGACTGCATGCCAGTTTTTAACTATAAAATTAAAACTTTTTTTAAGGTATAAAGTCACCTCTCACCTGCTCAAAATCAGCAAAACTAGCTGTATTTGGCCTCACTCCAGACACCCTGGCTGTATCTCACAGCATTCAGAGAAAACCACTGTGAGATGGATACAAAATAAAAATCCCAGGACTCCCTTCTGCACACAGGAGGGTATAGGCAGCAAAGCCTTGAGATTCAGAAGGGTGAAGAGGTTCTCTGGCCTTTCCCCTTAGCGTCTTTCAGATACAAACTTGTTTCTGGAAACAATGGCAAATGCTAAAGAATAGAGGGCCGATTGTTGGTGCCCGGCATGGAATCTCGAGCGGGCACCAAGGCCATGGCTCCAAGACTGTGCTGGAGAGAAGGGTTGACTCAGGCTGAACTAAGCAGAGGACACAGAGGAAACGCATGGCAAGTATACAAGAACAGTGGTGTGTTCTGTTCGGTCTGCAAAGGTCTGTGGATTTCTGAAGAAGAACATAAGTCTGACAGTTGTCAGTTTGGGTTTGGGTTCTCATAGACTTAGAGAATAGAATAATGAATTCTTGAGTCTCAGAAGAATGGCTATGACAAAGCAGCTCCACAGCAGATGTCTCTTAGTAACAAGTGAGAGGATCCCGAGCTGCCAAATCAGGGCTAGACTCTTGGGACAGTGAGTAGCCCTTGTCCTGGGGCCTGGAATTTATTCCCCAGAGGAACCACAGGCACTGGTCCAAGCCCAAGGAGCATGTGTGAGATTAAGAGAACCATTTCAAAGAGCAAAATAAGATGAATAAAACCACTAGCAGCCTGTTAAAAGACTGTTAAAAGACTGAGACCTCATTAATGGAATAGAGAGGTTTCCATAGAATTCAAAGAGCAAAAACATTGCTCATAAATTCATCTTTTTTTTTATAATCAGTATTTTTTATTATGATATTGTGGGGTACAGTTAAGGGTTAGGTATACAAATATGTTTCGTTCAGACACCCTTGATGATAAGAGGTGTCTCCCCGTCCCCAGGCAGATATTGAGTACCATCAATCCCATCTCCCTTCCCCTCCCCCTCCCATAATTTCCCACCACTGTCAGTCATTTTCTTATAGTATTACGTTGGATGTTCGAGGTTCACTATATGAGTGAGAACATGTGATACTCCGATCTTTGTTTCTGTGAGAGGTCACTCAGTATTATAGATTCTTGTTCCATCCAAGTTGCTGCGAAATCCATGATTTTGTTATTTTTTATGGCTGCGTAGTATCCCATCGTGTATATGTACCACATTTTTTAATCCAGTCCTCTTTTGATGGACAGCATGGTTGCTTCCAGGTTCTTGCTATTGTGAACAATGCTGCGATAAACATACGTGTGCAGGTATCTTTTTTATAGAGTGATTTGAGTTCTTCAG
>CAUYQG010048739.1:0-10429 GCA_963574415.1 Tarsius wallacei | reverse complement strand
TGGAGTCTCACTCTGCCACATTGACCTGCTGGGCTCCGGTGATCCTTCCGCCTCAGCCTTCCAAGTAGCTGGAACTACAGGCGCACGCTACCACGCCTGGCTAATTTTTTGATTTATTGTAGAGATGAGGTCTCGCCAAGTCGCCCAGGTGGGTCTGGAACCCGCGGGCTCAGGCAATCCATTCACTTCAGCCTCCCAAAGCGCGGGATTACAGGCTGAGCCACCGAGCCCGGCTCATGTTGTTTTGTAATGCCAAGGGTTCAGTCAAGGTTCTGTTGCTCGTTGCACAGAAATCCAATCACTGAGACACTGAGTATTGCCAGGGAAGAAGGCTTTTAATTGAGTGATATCAGCCAAGGAGAATGGGAGATCAGTCTCAAATCTGCCTCCCCAACTGATTGAAATTGAGGGTTTATATAGTTGGGGAGTGGGGGGGATGTAAAACAGCAGTTAGGGAGGGGTAAGGAAGCAATCATGCTTTCTAGTAAGTTTCAGGCCCTTGCCTAAGGGACAGTCTCCTGAGGAAGAAACTCGGATAAGGCAAATGTAAGTTTTATGTTTTAAAACTGGGAGGTTCATTTTCTATGTTTATATTTTTTAAAACCATAAATATCAGTTCTATGGGGGATATTAAGCTTTCATTTAACAAGATACCTCCCATAGCATTTTTAGAGGCCACTGATACTGGGTGGGGTATGGTGTGTTGCTCTGTGGGTTCTTGATTTCACCACAGAAAATAATTTCAGAGCAAATCCAAAAATCCAAAGTATAGTTTAAGAAATAATTTATTAGAAAGAAAAGAGGCACACTCAAGGAAACGTGTGGGTGCCTTAAAAAAAAGGACATGTGCTTGCTTTTGACAAGAAACTTTATGTACTTTTGCAACAATGATTAAGCAAACCATGAGCTAAGAATAGAGGGTTGCAGGTATCGGGTCATGAGTTTTGACTACCATCTCCTCAACCTTTTGAAGTCACAAGGACCTTCTAAATAATGGAAGTTAAGGTCTAACTAAATTTGGGTTTATCTTAGAACATCATGTCTGTGTTTGGGGTAATGCCCTATTGTTTTTGTGATTTACTGTTCTGGTAGTTCCTCATTCCAAAGTTGGTCAGGTCTGATATACCTGGTCGTTTGGGTGAAGGTCGTATATGGATAAGAAAGATGTCTGAATGCTTAACCTATTTTTTTTTTTTTTTGAGTTGGAGTCTCACTCTGTCACCCAGACTGGAGTGCAGTGGCTGCTCCCAGCCCCTGCAGCCTCGACCTGCTGGGCTTCGGTGATCCTTCCACCTCAACCTTCCAAGTAGCTGGAACTACAGGTGCGCGCTACCACGCCCGGCTGATTTTTTGATTTATTGTAGAGATGAGGTCTCACCAAGTTGCCTAGGCGGGTCTCAAACCCGTGGGCTCAGGCAATCCACTCACCTCAGCCTCCCAAAGCGCGGGATTACAGGCTGAGCCACCGAGCCCGGCCTTAACCTATTTTGATATTAACTACTCTTGTCTCAGCTACATACAATTCCTTTGTATGAGTGAACTATGATTTGCTAACTCAACAATATAATTAACAGTGAATATGTTTGGTTGTTTTTAGGTTGTTCATTAACTCTGTATGAACAAAATAATGCTTCTCTGAACATTTCTGTACATTTTTCGGATTATCCCCTTAAATTATTGACATTGAGATTCTCCAGGTCACAGAATACACCCATGTGAAATGTTTGTGCCTATTGACAAACTTTCCTTCAGAAAGTGTCAGCCAAAAAAAAAAAAAATGACTAAGGCAACGTCTCAATCAATTTAAAGGTTTATTTTGCCAAGGTTTTAGGAAGCGCCCAGAAAATAAGAAACACAAGTCACTGTAGCATTGTGACCCATGTTTTTTTCAAAGAGGACTTTAAAGGGTTCAATATTCATAGAAAGCAGGATTTACTGAGAGGTCAGAAAAGCTCCCACAGTGAGAGGGGACCCGAAGAGGTTGCCTGAAAGAGTGAACAGGAGGGAAAGGAGGGGAAAGAATGGGAGGTGGGTAATAGGGGAAACTGTTCACATTCTTGTGAAAACTTTTGATCTGTGCTCATTGATTTTACATTTTGCATATGACAGAGAGGGGAGAGGAACAGTCACTTATATGTCTCTATGCTTGATAAATCTACATTTCACATAAGGTAAACACATGGGAAGATAGAATGGAGGAAGATCCAGCAGAACTCTGTTTGAGGCCTGTCTATAGGCGAGCGATGCATTCTGAGAGATTTTAGGGCCCACAAGGAATTTTCTTGTAATTTGTGAGAAAGGCCATCCGGGAAGCCATGTAGCCTTCTATTGCCATCCATCTGGGAACAAAAAGGAGGCAGTTTTTTGTGTGGATTCAGTTCCCAAGCTCAGCTTTTCCCTTGGCATACTGAGTTTGGGGTCCTGAGGTCTTGGTTGGTTTTGGTTTGGGTTTTGGTTTTCGTTTTGGTTCTGGTTCTGGTTCTGGTTCTGGTTCTGGTTGTGTTTTCCACAAATGGTAGTACTAATTCATATGCCCACCAAAAGTGCCAGCATTGAGCATTGTCCATCTAACTAAGCCAATCAGAAGACTGAAAAATTACCTGTTTTTTTAATGTTTTAAATTACTTTTTTCTAATTCTTATAGTTTTTGTATTCTTCTAGATGATGTTCAGAAGAGCTTTAAGTTCTGAACAAAATCCTATAGGGATTAATACAATATAATATTGTGCCAGGGATTATTTTGATTTCTTTATACAGGTCTTATAACCTTCTTTAAAATCTTATTTCTGGGTATTTTTCAAATATATGCTGTATTTTCTATTGTGAATAGAGGCTTTTCCTGCTAAATGTAACGTTCCTTTGTCAAAAACTTATTTTTCTTATAATTCTAAAATGTAATGTATGCCTTTGTAAGAAATAGAAAAAATATTTTTTAAAAATTTGAAGAAGAAAACTGCTTATATCTCACTTATTAGATTAAAAAAAATCTTTGTAATTATTTTGGCATTTTTTGGTCTTGTTTCTTTTCCTCCCTATATATCTACATATAATCCTATTTTCTACTTTTTAATTTTGTATTATAACATAAAAATTTTCCTCTCACTCTCATAAACTTTCTAAAGACATGTTTAATTTCTGTAATGCTTCTTATCAAATAAATGTAATTAATGGCATACATTTTATATTATTCTCTCAGTGTTCAACAGATAAATCTTATTTCTTGACATTAAAAACCATGTTTTATATTTCTTTATGTATTGATCTCAAAGTACCTAAAGCTGGAATGGATACATTATGAGCTTTATACTATCTCTGTTAGTCAAAAAGTGATTTTTTTTACTCCCAGTTTTAGCAGTAAAGGTTATGTTGTTTCTAACAAGTTATCTCTCCTCTCTAGGCCTTAATTGTCTTATCTGTAAAAAATTAATTTGGAAAATTTTAACACCTCTTCCTCCGTTATCAATGTCAACATCATTGTTCATATTTATTGAGTATTTAACTCATGCAGTCATTGTGTTAAGTGCATTACTTGTATAATCTTATTATTGTTAACCATAAACTATACAGATGGGAGAGTGATGGTCAATGGTCACATAGCTAGTGTGTGGTAGGTATCAAACAAATGTATCTGTGTTATAAAGTCATATTTTTAACTACTGTATGCTGTTGTGATAGCCAAAATCTCTTCTGATGCTAATGGTTTAGAAACCTATAATCCTAAATTAGATTGTAGTATCTCTTTTAAACTCTATCTTGTTTCTGTGGTTGACAGGAGTGGACCATAAGTAAGTAACACCGTCTAAACCAGGCATGTCCAACCTGCAGCCTGCGGGCCTCATGCAGCCCAGGACAGCAAGTAATGTGGCCCCACAACATCTTTTAACATCATATTAAAACAAACATTAGAGAAGCCTTCTTATGTATAGATACTAACTATATTACATAATTAAGTGTGGCTCAAGACAGCTCCTCTTTACTCAAAGCCAAAAGGTTTGAAAGCCCTGGTCTAAATTCTGATCTTGGTCACTGTTGCTATCGCTAAGAGACACTTATTTTATTTTTTAAAATAATGACTCAACTTACATTTTCATTATTTTAAATGTTACATTTACTCTATTTTTGTAATTTATGTTTTTTTAGAGTTGTGGGGTACAAGTGAGGATTTACTACATAAGTAGATTACATGCAAGTGCAGTTTGGGCTTCTAGCTGGGCCTCTCTCCCCCGATACTGGACCAAATACCCAGTATGTACCACATCCCTCTTCTCTCCTTCCTTTCTCCCTCCTCCCCCAGCAGTGTCCAGCATCTGCTGATCCCACACTTGTGCTTGTGTGACCAGTGATCAAGGCCCACTATGAGTGAGAACATGCAGTACTCATTTCTTTGATTCTGTGACAGTTCACTTAGTATGACGGTCTCCAACTGCACCCACGTTGCTGAGAAGGCCATAATTTTGTTCTTCCATATGGCTGCATAATATTCCATTGTGCATATGTACCACATTTTGTTTATCCAGTCCACTTTCAGTAGGTATCTGTGTTGGTTCTTTGTTTTTGCTATTGTGAAAAGTGCAGCAATAAACATATGTGTGCCATTGTCGTTTTTTGTAGAGTGATTTATATATGTTCCTCCGGGTATATTCCCAGAAGAGGAATTGCTGGATCATATTGAAGTTCAATTTGTAGTTCTTTGAGAAATTGCCATATTGCTTTCCACAAAGGTCGTGCTAGCTTACATTCCCACCAACAGTGTAGAAGTGTTCCCTTTAACCCAGCAATCCCTCTATTGGGAATATACCCAGAGGAACTCAAATCATTCTACAAAAAAGATGCCTGCACACGCATGTTTGTTGCAGCTCTATTCACAATAGCAAAAATATGGAACCAACCATGCTGCGCATCAAAGCTGGACTGGATTAAAAAAATGTGGTACATATACACAATGGAATATTATGCAGTCATAAAGGACCAACCTATGGACTTTGCAGCAACTTGGATGAATTTAGAAGCGATCATACTCAGTGATCTATCACAGAAACAAAAGACAGAGTACCATATGTTTTCACTCATAAGTGGGCCTTGACCAATTATCATAATACTATAAGAAAGGGATTGGCAGTAGTGGGAAACTGCCAGGGGTGGGGGAGTGGGATTGGCAGTTGAGGGAAACTGCCAGGAGAGGGAGGGGCACACCTTATCACAGGGTACCTGCATAATGAACATTTGTATACCTAACCCTGAATTGTACCCCACATCCTTAAAATAAAAAAAAAAACATTTGAATTTAACCTTAACATAATAAAGTTTATATTTTGTTTCTTAAAAAAAAAGAAGCGTTCTCTTTAGAGACACTTAATTTTATTATCAGAATTTACTCTGGACACCAGCAATCATTGAGGGGGCCATTGGATTATTTCCGAGAAACCATATGGTAGAATAAATAACCTCATGAGATCCCTGTGGCTGTAGAGTTTTTTGACTGTAAAGTGTGGGGAAGGAAAAACTTTTCCTCTACACACTTAGGATTTTAAATTGCCGTCAGCCAATCAAACTGACAAAAGAACAATGAGCAAGAGAAAAGGCATATACATTATAGGTACACGAGGGTTTCACTGAAAAGAAGCGGTTACACTCTGGGAAACTCATGATAAATGCTGTCAGGTACTTGACAAAAAATAGGGGTTCAGGCTTCTAGGGACCATAACTTGTGAGAAGGTGACTAGGAATATATGGAGACAACTAATGGTAGAGAAGAGTTACTGAATAACAGTTGTTTATACAGACTCATGTTGGTACCATTTCTGCCACTGATGATAAGAGTTTTTCTCTTCTTTCTGGTATGGAAGAGAAGGGGCACCTACACAAGGGAAATTCATCCCTGCTTTTAGGCAGATGGGAGAGGACAGAGAGGTCTTCCTGTGTCTTATTTTTCTGCGTTGCTTTCAGGTCAAAATAATCCTTATGCCAAAGTGACATATTTCGGGATGGACTCTGATCCCCTTTAGAGGGAACATGGAATCCCAGTTTCTAAATGTGGCAAATAACTCTAATGTTCATAGCATCCAGTTTTCCATCTGATTCTTACATTTTCCTTGCAACTCACCACCTCTCTACCTCTTGTCTTTGTTTCCAATATGTTCTTGACACTTCTTTATCTTTTTGTTGTTGTTATTGTTCTTTTTTACTTTCCTCATTGTCTTCTGCCTTTTTTTCTCTTTAATGAATGGCAAATGAATTCTGCTCTCAAATACATCTTTTTACCTCTTAGTTGGTTGACTTCTAAGCCCTTGGAGAAAATGGTTGATATCACTTATCTTTCTATTGTTTTTCTGTCAGGCAGTTCTGCCTGGGAGCCCAGCTACATTTTACAATATTAATGATGTGCTGTAAGAACCTAACATAACATTTTATAACCCTATAACAAATCTTATTATCAGATGACAATGAGGTACAGTACATTAAATATTCATCATCCTTGGTTTACTTTAAAACTTTAACAGGGGATAAGGCACAGAAGCTGCTTCAGACTAATTACTGTTCTAAATATATAGCTTGGTTTTCAATATTTAATGGGGACTTCATAAAACTGTGATTGAAAACAATGCAGTGTATCAATCAGATGCCCTACTGACATGCAACATGAAAAAAGTCCCCTGTTATTTTATAGAAAGTGCTGTTCTGTTTCTGAAGTAGTGGAAACACTACTCAGAGGATACACAGTAGCTCTCCAAGTAGTCAGCTTGCACTCTTCATGTTACTCAAGTTGAAGGTTTTACTTTTGTTTATTGGTAGTCCACATAGTAAAAGGCAGAGTTTCTGCCTTCAGCATCTGTGATCTCGTCTCTCACACCAGCATACCCAGGTTCGTACGTGACTTGATATTGCTGAGTAGAACATCTCCCTGGAGGTTTTGTGGTGGTAGAAGGGGAAAAAAAAAACACAATCATCACTGTTCAACCTTATCTGTTATTGATTGTAGATCAATAGATAAAGTTTGGCACAGGAAGATAATAAAATCCTTGATTCCTATGGCTCAGGTCTTAGCTCTTAAAGATTTACTTACTGTGTTTCCTCGGGGATGTTATTTGGTCACTTTGTGGGGTAAGGTGGATAAACATATAATTCTCATCATAAGGCAGGAGTCGAACCAATTCTCTGATCACACTCAGCTGTAATTCTCGAAGTCTCTACGCAATGAGAAAGAGAGAACATGAACTAGGAAAGCTCTTCTAATAAGTTAAAGTCAGGGATTGAATCTTCTGGGTCTTCCAAGGAGTCTCAAACTTTGAACTTGTTTTAAAGTGTTCTTGGATTCCGAGTGTTCCACAGGCATATGGCAGAATAAAACAGCTTTTTAAATATAATGTTCAATATAGCCAAAAAATCCATATATGAGAAAATTGGTCTCCATAAATAGTAATCAGCAAAGAGAGCATTAAAAATTCCACAAAGACTTCAGATATTTATATTAACAGAGGCAGATCTGAAAATAGCATTAATAATTATGTTTGAAGAAGTATAATTCGAAATTTAAGTAATTTGCAAGAAATAAGATACTGCAGGAAGTGATTTAGTGAACTTGAAAACGAACCAAATGGCATATCCAGGCACAAACAATTCACTTTTGAATGAACAAAAAAATTATTTTTGAAAGGAAATGACTGAGATTGAAAACCTAGTGGTAGGAATAGTAGATTAGATATAGCTGATAATAGAATTCATGAACTGAAAGTTGGTTAGAGAAAATAACCCATAGTATAACACAGAAAAAAAAAGAGATGAAAAACACAGAAGAAAAGATGAGACATAGATACAGTGAGAAGGCTTAACCTATATTTAATTGGAATTCCAGAAGGAATGGGGCAAGAGAAAATGGAAATGGAGGAAAATATTATAAAGGATAAGGTAGCAGTTTTACATTTTGTCCATATTCTTTGACATTTCTTCTTCTACTGAATGGAGCATAATCACCTCTTCTCTGAGTGTGGACTATATGTACTGACTTACTTCTAATGACTAGAATATAGTATAAATGATACTGTGCAACCTCCAAGGCAAAGTCATTAAAAGAGTGACTTTTAGCCGGGCTTGGTGGCTCAGCCTGTAATCCCACGCCTTGGGAGGCTGAGGTGAGTGGATTGCCTGAGCCTGCGGGTTTGAGACCCCCCTGGGCTACTTGGTGAGACCTCATCTCTATAATAAATGAAAAAAAAATTAGCCGGGTGTGGTAGCGCACACCTGTAATTCCAGCTACTTGGAAGACTGAGACGGAAGGATCGCCGGAGCCCAGCAGGTCGAGGCTGTGATGGCCGGGAGCGGCCACTGCACTCCAGTCTGGGCAACAGAGTGAAACTCCAACTCAAAACAAAAACAAAAACAAAAACAAAAACAAAAAAAGAGTGACTTTTGCCTAGCTTTCTGTCTCAGATTGCCGAATTGCTTGTTCTGTGGAAAGTCAGTCATCATGTGAGGACATCATACTGCACTGCGAGGCTTTCAGGCAAAGCTAGCACCCACTTGCTAGCCGTGTGAATTAGTCACTGTGAATCTTCTAATGCCAGTCAATCCTTCAGACTGCAACCTCAGCTGATGTGTGAAAGCAGCCTTAGAAAGGGCAGCTTCTGAGCCAGAACTGTTCAGCCAAGGCCACCCCTGAATTTCCCTTCCACAGAAACTGTGAGAAATAACAAATGTTTATTGTGTAATTTTATATGCACTTATAGGTAACTAACAGAGAGAATGATTCAAAATTTTTAAGCACCAATAATAGATATCAGTCAACAAATTCAAGATATTCAAAATATTTCAAGAAGGATAAATAAAAAGAAGCGTAACAGTGAGAATGGAAAAAACAAAAGAGAAAAATCTTCAGAGAAGTCAGAGAAAACAAATTAATCTTCATAGGGAGTAGCTGCTAGACTAGAGGTTAGCAAAACTTCCTCTTTTAAGTAGTTCTTTTGGGCTTTGAGGGCCATGTTGTCCTTGTTACAACTAATCAATGTTGCCATTATAGTGTGAGGAGAGCCATACCCGATATGGAAATGAATAGATGTGGCTTCAGTATAGTAAAACTATTAAAGTAGGCTGCAGGCTGGTCTTGGCCAGGGGATATGTACGGTGAAAGCCAGTGTCTCAACAACAAAATAGAAGCTAGAAGGCAGAGTATCTTCAGTGTGATAAGAGAAAATAATTGTTAGTCTAAAATTCTATGTTAAAACATATTTTAAGAATGGAGGTAACATTAAATTTTTTTTCACACAATCAAAAATTGAGACAGTTTGCTACCATCAGATCCTCACTAAAGGAAATTCCTTTTTTTTTTTTTTTGAGTCGGAGTCTCACTCGGTCAACCAGGCTGGAGTGCAGAGGCACACTCACGGCCACCCCCACCTGCTGGGCTCTGGTGATCCTTCCGCCTCAACCTTCCAAGGAGCTGGAACTACAGGCGTGAGCTACCACACCTGGCAAATTTTTGATTTATTGTAGAGACGAGGTCTTGCCAATCCACTCACCTCGGCCTCCCAAAGTGCTGGGATTACAAGCTGAGCCACCAAGCCCAGCCTAAAAGTAATTCTAATGGAGAAATCAGAGCAGAAGAAAAGCTGTCTTGGATGGAAAGTCTGAGATGCAAAAAGGCATATAAAACAATAAGGATAAATTAAAATGAAAATGACAAAAATAATAGTAATATCTTGTGAACTTAAGAAACATAGAAATAATTGAATAAGAAATGCATTCAGTAAAGATTAGTAGTAAATAAGTTACCAGAACTGTCTGTAAGGAAGAATAATGACATTGTTTGACAGTACATTTGAATAAGTTAAAGGTTTGAATAAGTTATTGTAATTTCTAATGTGCCCATTAAAAATAGGAACCAACTATGTAGTCTCCAAAACTAGAAGAGGTTAAGAACAATGGAATGACAATATGGCTCCAAAAGAAGACAAAGATGGAGAGAAAAAGGAAACTATAACAGGTGAAACAAATAGCACAAAATGGGACAGTTGATATCAAACCTAAATATATTATTAATTACATAAATGTAAGTGGACAAAAACTTCAGTTACTAGAATTCGATTATCCCACAGGATTTAAAAACAAAAACCCTCCTATATGCTGCTTATAAGGGAGAGATCTCAAACATAGGAATACAGAAAAAATTGAAGGTAAGTGATGAAAAAAGGATATGCAGTGCTACTATTAATCAAAAGAAAGCTAATGTCACCCTATTAATATCAGACAAAAGAGAATCAAGACATAAAAGCACTATTAAAGATAAAGTCACTTCATAATGATAAAAGGTATCACTCAACAGAAAGATATGTTTGTGCACTTCTAATAACATGCCTCAAAATGGCTTAAACAAAAAAATGACAGACTACAAAAAGAAATGTGCAAATCTGCAATGCAAAAATTTTTTAACAAACTT